>CALNXK010000014.1:4947500-4952500 GCA_942486035.1 Porites lobata
CATACCCCATCATAATTGAGTATGGATCCTCACAAAATCCCAAGAACTCTCGGCAATGTTTCTGTGTCCCTTTTATACTGCTCTTCTTTATTCAGTTCAGGATGCCCCCTTCCTTTTCAAACCTTTGTCTGGCTTCTACAGACTCTCCTTTCAACTTCTTGATCACAACATTTCCACTCTCCTTTACAAAATTTGCCCGAAAACCAGAGCCGCAAATGTGCCGCTCCCCAGCTGTTCTTTAATTTCTATACCCTTCCCCCCACAGTCAAATTTTGGAAACGATGTTCTAAATTTTAACCTCTAGACCAAAGATGGCACCTAAAAAGAGGCTGCCATCTTGGCCGATCCGAGAAAATCGAGGACATTTGGCGCGAAACTTCGAAAATAGGCTCATTCTAGTGCGCTGATTGGACGAGGAAATGACGTTGATGGTGCAATTTCCTGTCTCCGGTAATGGATGAAAACTGGTCTTTGACAGTTTGAGTAATGGAATTGTTTATGTTATACTAAATACTTTTATTGTTGACAAAATGAAGTGACGCTTTTGAGAAAAAGTAAAATAAAATGTAACTCGCCCCATTTATTTTCATTTCCGACCCCAAATGTTGCGTGGTTATTAATCACTCCATGTCTTATCACTCCATGATTTATTACTCCATGTTTTATCACTCCACTCCATGTTTTACCTGCACTCCATTCCATGTTTTATCGTATGCCTTTTTTATGCACTATATATTTTAATTATAACAAGGACGTATTGCCCAGAAGAACAAGGAGCAGTGGTTAACTTAGACTCCCGTGTATTAATAGGAAAAAAAATTATCATGGTTGTGTAATCAGATTTACATTTTTTAGATTTCGATGATGTTTCTAGTAATTTAATTTTTAAGTCTTTATATAACATTTTATAGCTATATTTTTATGTGTATTTAATTATCACTATAATAACTTTTGTTCTATTTATTTTATCTTATAGGGCCTCTAGGGATAGACGTTTTTATTTTGTACAAAGACTGAAGGAGTTAACTCTATGACTTACTATTCTGATCACAGTCTGTGAAAACAGGTGACATTAATTCGCGAAATGATGTCTGAGAAACGAGCACAGAAATTCAAGACAAGTCAAGACAAGAGTTTCTATACTACACTCAGAAAAAAAAGGAAGAAAGACGATATACTAATAATGTAGAATATACAGCCACCTAGAAAATAGCTAAAAGGCTAATCTAGCTGGGGAGCATTATTGATTAGCACAGCTTAATTTAAAATATTTAAGAGGAGGTTACAAGGAGGCACAAGTGTAGTTTAAATCATTGTAAAGAAAAACTCACACGCAAAGAAAAAAAAAAACACCCACAAGCACAGACTTGAATCATTGAAAAGAAAATTGAGGAACTGGAGAAAACTGACTGTAACGAGAGAATAAATAAGAACTGTAAATAGCTTTTTTCATTTAGTGTTTAAAGTAGCGAAGGAGTTTTAGGAGTTTCTTCAAAGAACAGCAACCTCAAGCGCGAACATTAAATTTACCATGTTTTTTTTCTCACCAAATTAAAGGAATCCAAAATATGTAGATCTAGAGGCCAATCTGGTTTTATTATACTTGTGCCTTGAAGATATAGGGGTAAAGAAGTTACTAAAGGCAGATGGAAGTAGTAGATTTTAATGAAATTTAAAAATAACGATACAGTTTAAATGATAAATAAAATATAACATCAATGAACTTCATAACATTTAGATCTGCAAATAAAAGAGAAGTATGATCAATGTTTCGAGAAAAAGTAATGATTCTGTCCTCTTTTACGTTTCTTTTGCAACAAAAAGTGTGTAAAGTTGTCACATATTTAAGTGTCAACGGTAGCACTTCTGACTGGCTAAGGCAAATCCCTTCGGGGCTTGCTGCATGAGAAATCAGAATTACTTCCCTGATCTTGGAAGTGTCACAATTGCAAGAACAAGTTGACAAAAGCGTTTGTAACTTCTCTAAGATGGAGTATTATAATGTTGAAAGAGAGTAGACTGGTTCTCGGGTTACTGAGATTTTGCGATTCCGTCCACCCAACAAAAGCCGTGAGCCGGCGATCTGCCAAAGAGTGAGTTGTATACGAAAGATATCCACAGGCAACTCAGTCGAAAAAAAATGTCCTTTAAAATGAGCCTTTTTTAGGGAAGGGAATGTCTATGTGGATCGATTTGGTGTTATATAAATATATAATATAGTAATATAATGAATTGAAGATTTCATCAGCTATTAAAGTGCTCAATAGGTAAACTAGAGCGATGTGTAGATTTGCAGAGTAGGATTATTTGGTCGAAGACATTTATTGCTACTCAGAGTTTCATGCTCCTTGCGGAGCAATCATCAGGCAACTGCTAAAAATAACGGATACATATGAAGATATACAAAATTTGAAAATACAGAACAATGCGTAGTGGCGTGACATGCAGAAATATGATTGGTTGCTAAGCGAATACGTTCTTCAAGAGGAATTTCTTAGAATGTCTACAATTAGATATCAGTTCGCTTCTGTTGTTCAGGGTTGACATTTCGGGTTTACAGATAATAAAATATTTTTCCCATAAACACAAGTTACATCTCTTGGTTATACTAGAATATGATCGGGCCTGTTTTACCTTTCGCCATTTGATGTTGTACGGAATACCCTTATCTTTAAGACTCCAAATATATTTACTGTATTTTCAAATTTTGTATATCTTCATATGTATCCGTTATTTTTAGCAGTTGCCTGATGATTGCTCCGCAAGGAGCATGAAACTCTGAGTAGCAATAAATGTCTTCGACCAAATAATCCTACTCTGCAAATCTATATATATATATATATATATATATATATAAAGCTGGTAGAACTTCTCCCGCACCATCGACATGCTCGAAGAGTCCAGAAATCTACCTTAACGAACGAGTTGCGATCAAGTCAATGACCCTCGAGTAAAACAAGTAGAGAACTTTTTCTCTTAAGGCATGAGAAAATTAAAACTATGGAAACGATAGTAGACTGAAGTTCACGAAATCTCAGGTTTTGACCGATAGAATAAACATGTCAAGGGCGCCTGTTACTGGGAATCATTAAACAATCTCACTCTGTTACAGACTCTCGCTATCAAGGTTTTATGGGCATATTTTTCTGTCCATACAGCAAACCTTCATCTACAGATTCTTCACATCGTTGATAAACAATTGGACCACACTGCCCGTCGGGCAGGGGAATTCCCCTGTGAAAATGAAGGGGACGCTTAAAATACCCCAACTAAGAGACCAGACTCGGGCAGGCTCCCCCTTAAGAGGACCATTCTATAACGGACAGCTAACTAAAAGCTACTATGATTTTCATTGGGATAATAATTAAGTTGGAATCGAATGCTGTACGCTTTTAGTTTGTTTAGTATGGATAATTTCTTAACCACAGCCCTCGGCGATAACTGAAATTGGCTTTCTGTCCTGTCAGCACTTTCCTCCAAGTCTCGTTGCCATGAATAAGTTCGTCTTAGGTTATTAGCTTTCGAATACAGCCTCCTCTTCTCGCTAATTGCCACTAGGGGCCCCTGTGATTCGGCCCCAAAAGTTTCATGCTGATGACGTGACTCAATGTTTACATAATTTATGTGGTAGCCTAAGGTTCCAACTGTAAATTTGTTGAAGTTTACATGTATGTTTCTCCTAGTCTATTATAAAAAGTTTTGAGTTCTTCTGCCAATGCTCCGTGAAGGAGTGGCAGCAAAACGTAATTGCTTCTTGTAAAGAATGACTGTTTTCCAGTACATTAATGGCGTCTATATTTGATCGATGTGACCTTTTGTCTTTTTTTTAGGTGTCATTTGCAAATAATAGCTAAGCTGAAGAATGAAATTACTACGTCGACGAATCGGATCCGGCTTGTTGCCGACCAGATTCGGAACAAATCTACCTGATCTACATCATCGATAATGAACATTTTGAGCCACATCACAGACGTCTCTCCCCGTCTCTTGGTTCAGCTAAGAGATCATGATCATAATAGCCCATGGCCAGTATTATGGCTCTTGGTTCAGCTGAATTTTGCTACCCTATACTAGACTAAACTCCCTAAAACCCCCTATCCTAGAGTAGGTTTTAGGCTGAGTTGGGTAAAATTGAACTTGCCGATTTGATCTTTTTCATATTTTTGAGTGGCAATTCCCGGTTTCCCTTGTTTAGACTAAAACCTTCAACCAATTGATCAGTTTCCTGGTAAATGATACCTTTTTCTAGACCCAAACTCTCTCAATGATTTATATACCCTATCCCAGAGTAAAGTGCTTCAAAACCATACCCTTCACAGCGGCACATACCAGGAGCCAGCACAATTGGACATGGTATTAAAAGTTGAATGCTAAGAAAGTTCCAAAATAAATGTTTGAACTCTGATCATGAAGAGTTGTTGCTGCTCTTTGCCCGTATTTGTCAGCATAATTTTACTCGAGTACAAAACATCATTTTCAAACACAAAGCATTTTGAGGAAAACGAAAAGTTCACCTACAATGTTAGCCTGCGTAGCGTGGCGGTTTTGTCGGGAGCACGACTAGGCGACGACCGGCGAAGCCGCGAGAAAAAAGGTTTCTCTGCCCTCGCCCACCATTAGAGAGTTTAAGATACGGCGACTACGGACTACGACTACGGTTAAACATGCTACTGCGCATGATCAAAACCACGTGACTGTTCATTTTTCCCGCGTAGTCCTGCGGCTACGGTGAGTTGTTGAGCTGTTTTGCGTAGTCGGGACTACGGAGAACATTTTGCTCGTATTAATTTTGCCGTCTCGATAATTCAAGAATCTCGTCTTTTCGTAACAACGTTTTCAATTCACCGGCTTTAAGTGAGAGGGAAGCAAAATATGTAAGTTGTGTCTAATTTCTGCTCAGATTTACGCTTTTAATCCACTGTTGTGACTACATTTTTATCTAGCTAAGGTCATATTTAAATAAGCTTAGCTGTTTATACTCAGAATTCAGATTGACAGCC
>CALNXK010000014.1:4960000-4965000 GCA_942486035.1 Porites lobata
ACTGATGCTCATTATAAGACTCGTTTGCATGAAAGTTTACAACAGCTGATCAGTTAGCTTCACCATCAACATTGATCTAAGTTTTGCTCATTAAGATTCTTCCTTGAAGTATTGACTTGTTCCAAGGTAATCAACGCTTTCAAGAGATAAAATTAGTGGACCATCACCCATTCTGGAAGAGCTCTAAATCTTTTGCGTTAATCTTTCCTAACCTTTCTTTGCAAAACATGCGTAGCTCCAGTCATGCCATGATTCTTACCACTATACATGTAGGTGTCCAGTTTCCACTGTCTCTGCTAGGAATGCCTCTAACAATAACCCCGTTTTGTGGCCTAAATACAAAGGAAAAAAAAAACTTAAAGGCTTGCAGATTCTGAGGCCTTCTGTTGTGCAATCAAGACTAACAAGAATGTTTCTTAAATCTGGTAATCAGTTTTGTTAGGGTTATAATATTAAATACAATTGTAAAAAACAAAAAAGTTAATTTATAGTTCTGGTTTTAAATCAACAACCTATCTCAGCTCTTTCAAAGAGTATAAAAACTAAGAACCTAAATTGCCAATAAGTACCCCAGACTTCAAAAAAGGTAGGCTCTTATAAGCGGTTGTTTATTTACAAGTTTTATGTAAATCATTCATGGCAACTGTGGTAGCTTGATGCACCACAACAATAGGTTCATGAGGAATTGAAGTGAGTGAGTTCACTTGATTCATGTGAAAACTTTTAATGAATAAACCAGTGCTGTGTTTACAATTTACTGAAAATGCCTTTCATGTTCAGTGTCAGTGGAAAATTGTTGGATAATAAAAAGTTCTTAAAAAGAAAAACTTGCAGTGACCCCAGGAGCTATTACTGTACATGTAGTTGCATGGGTGCATATAAGAAAATGGTCACTGTTACCCTCCATGCCAGGATGTGGAATTCTACTTCCCCCCAAGAAGGGGGGAATTACAGTGTACTGTAACTTGTGGTCATCTCCCTAGGCTAGCTCATTGCTTTCTGCAACGATATAATTGTGGTATTCACTGTGTCATGGTAATTTTCTTTAATGAGCGTTCTTTTAACATCCTTTTAATTGAAGGGAAGTAATAGAAGACATCATAATTATGTGTCTTTCAGTAAGGTAACGCCTCCATGGTTGTCAAGGACATAGTACACTGAAAATAATTCACTATGAACGAACTCTTAGCAAAGCAAATCTGAGAGTGCATTATACACTGTGTTAACATGAATAAAAGATTTTTTCTCTCTTTATTGCAGACACAATTATCTCTCATGTAAAAGTATAGCGGAACATTTTTGATAAAAATATTCTTTTGAAGAGAGACCCGATCAAGTTACTGTAATGGAAATTCCAGGGTGCAGGGTGTATGACAAGCACCCTCTGGAATGGAAATTATAGTAGTGTGGGTGGTCTTAAGCAAAAGTGCCCTCTGACCATAGTGGGGAGTGGGGATGGATGTTTCTGGAACTACACATTAGAGTTTATTCATATCGCAGTCAACTAAGATAGCCTGTACACAGTTGTTGGAGGGTCTGTGAAGTGTTTTTTTCTAACTTCTTTTGCAATTACTTCAACTCAGTTGCTGACAATTTCAGTAGTAGGTACATCTCCCTGAAATTGATTTCTTGTGATCGAACCCATTAGTTTAGCAGCAGAAAGAAAAATCCATTTGTGGTATGTTTACGTCCTGTATAAAATCTGAGGGAATTTTATGTGGCCTTCATGTAGTGAACAAAAGTGTACATGTAGACTTGTTGTTTTGCCTAGTAAACTTATTGCTTTTTTTGATGTCTTTATTGCTGATGCCGTTGTTGTTGCTACAGCTCCCTTTTTTGATCTGAAGGGTCACGACATATGGAAAAATTCAAAATGTATTTGTAAATAGTGAAAGTACTGGTTATTATGAAAATGATCCTGTTTTGTTAAGAGGTATTATTATAAAGTGTAATGAAGCGTTTGTCATTGAATGAAAACATGACAATTTTTAAATATTTTTCTATTTGAATACTCAGTCTGGCCAGTTATTTGGGCGTGACCCAAATAGAGTAATGGAAACGGCTTCTTTTGACGCAAATGTGCAATAGGCACGCAATACTTGCTAACGTAAACAACGCAAGTAAACAAGCGAAGCGAGGGGAATGTCTGCCATGCGAACGTCTTGTATAAGGTAAGAGGCATGTGGGAAAGAAAGCTCTGCCAGCGCACGGCACTTTATCGCACTTTTACGATCTCAAAAGTTAATCTGAATCTTCAGTATTTTTACCCCATCGAAATTTGGAAGTCTAAATTCCAGTGATGAAATCTATCAAAAATATTTGGAATATTAACGTCGGGTTTTGGTCACAATAAGATCACAAGCAACGAACCTTGAAACACAGAAACTCACAAAACGGATCGAAATCCACCAATCAAAAATCACAAACAATGACCTTTTGAACCCGTTGAGGTAAACTTTCGTTTCCTGAGAGGTCCGCTAAGATGAGAGGATCGAAATGCACCAATCATAGAAAGACAGTATTAATTGCACGTTCCTAAGAGGTCATCTGAATTTTTTTTTTTCAATTTTATGTCCATTTTCTTTTCCTTATTTTGTGATTGGTCGATTTTGTTAGGTCGAGCGGATAATCCAATGAGGGACGATTTGAATATCGTTTGATGCGAAATTTTTCGAAGCAGCAGTAAGAAGCAGTTTGGATAACATTTGGCCGCGGCGTTTCGAGGAAGGTGTTAATATATTGTTCAATTATGTTATCCTGGGTTAAACTTGCAAATGCACACACTGTTCGCGGTAGGCCCACGCTAAAAAATAACACTGAGTGTTTTCGGAATGGGCTGGTCCGCGAACTCAAAGAAAAACAAAGGAAATTATCAAGTCATTCAATGAGATCAAAGACTCATGGACCCCATAGAAGCAATCACAAATCGGAATAACAGGAGTGTACGTGTAAAATGGATAAGAGTTTGAACAGAGGAATGTTTAACAAGTTTGAGAGTCGCAAGATTTGTGTAGCTGGGTATCAGTGTGACAACAGCTAGTGATTTTGATTTTTGCATTGCGGAACACAACGAGTTGCCTGTGATAAAAATCTGTTCCGATGAAGGAAGGGACGATTGTCAACCATTGAAACCAAAAGGGACTGAGGCTTCTTTTGGAACTACTGTGGTAACTTCAACAATTCTTTTTATTATTTCAATTTTGTTTAGCAGGGTGACGGTTAATGTACTTGTTTTTGTATTGCGTGTTCTGTTGTTTCATCTAATCGTGTGTATTGTGGCGCGGTACATGTACGATGTTTTGAGTCGGGATTTTGCATTATCAGCAAGTTGTTGTGTTAGAGTGTTTTGATGGCAGCGAGGTGACGACAAGAGAAGGTAATGGGCTAGTTGTACAGAAGGAAAATTGTGTTGTGAAGGAAATAAAAGAAGTTGAATGGAGATCTCGTCGTGGGAAATTTATTTATAACAGAACTTACAATTCCATTGGTTTAAATCAGGTTAGTCATTTCTTAACGCAATCATGCACCTAGCAGACTACCGATGAACAAATTAAAATCTTTGTTACAGAAAACACGGAAAGTGACACTTTTTGTATGGAAGAGTATTCGGAAAAATACACCATTGTCGTCAGAAATTCATTGTTACGTTAAAAATAGAAAAGTTTTACACTTAAACAGGTACAGAAGTAACTGTAACAGTGTGAGGTTTTTACTTAAAGGGCAACTCCAAAACAGGTTCGTAAACAAGGAAAGGTGTATCTGTCGTCTAAGCATCAAAGCACAGGTGATTTTGGTGGAATGAGATATTCAAATAGGCTTTTAAGTAAGAATTTGCCCCTCTGTACATGCAATTATCCATTTTGTAGTGCTTACAAGAGTTTGAATCACCGAGTTAATTTTGGCCAATTTAAGCCTTTGTACTGATATTGGGAAGAATCCAGGACCTTCAGTTTATGACCATTTATGCTCCATACTGTCAAGGAAACGTCACAGTATTTGGAGAAAATGCTGGACAACAATGTGTCGCAATGAGTCTGTGTGCTTTAATTAACAGTAAGATAACAAAGATTACTTCAGTTGATGATATGACTCAAATAATGATTGTTGGTATTCAATTATATTCTAGTCTGTCACTGCTTGCAAGACAATCTATGTTAATGTTAACAGAATTGCCGGAAATAGTTAGTGTTTGAGCAATTTTTCCACCTTGAATACAGTGACAGTTATACTTGTAACATCCACGGTGATCCCAGAATTGAGGGGTATCACTACTGTATATGCCACTCACAGGGTACAGCATTTAATTGAAACACTCTTGGCACTGGATACAATGTATTTGATTCTCATGCTAGAGATATGTATCATAACAGTCATAGTGAAGGGACGTGGGTATTGTTGGAAATACCATCCATGCATAAATTAGTACAATATTTTCAGACTCTACATAGGAATGAGGATATATATGAACTTAAAGGTGTACATATTGCCACCTTTGAACCTCATTTTTTCTCAAGCAATGTTGAACATTGTAGTATATCAAATGTTAATAGTTACCAATGTTCCTGTAAACAGTACTGCCCTATAGCAGTTTATGCAATGTGTTACTCTCTTATTAATCCTTGTGGATACTGGACTTAAGGAACTTTATCTGCCTTTGTTAGTAACCGGAATACACTGTACAATGTGATGGGTGTGAAAACACATCTGTCAATCAATCTTCCTCAAAGTGTCAGTATCAGTGGAGCTGAGATAAACCTTACTCTCCGGGCTGTAACCACTTATGTCCCATGTTGCAATTTGGCTTCAAGCATGTCGGCATACATGCATATTCTCAAACATTGTCATGAAATGACAGGATTATTGTTGTGGACTGGGACATACTGTATAAGCTGTGTGTTTCAGCAAACAAGTAGAGTGAAGGATTTAACTTCTCTGGTAAGATATGATGACAGTTGTTTAGCTGCAATAAGGCATGTTCAAAGTATCATACCCGTAGTACG
>CALNXK010000014.1:4972500-5042500 GCA_942486035.1 Porites lobata
ACAGTTTATGGATCTAAACTCTCAAGGAAGTTGAACTAACCATTCCAGGGGCGGATCCAGGATTTTTTTTAGGAGGGGGTGCACTCATCTCTTGCTCTACCTCAACACCAATAAACCACATAGTTTTTTTTTCTTTGCAGAATACCAGTTAGATTAGAAAACCGCAGGTCATCTCAGGGGGGGTGCGCACCCCCTGCACCCTCCCCCTAGATCCGCCCCCATGCACCCGCAGGCACCGTTTCAGTATCTTCATTCGTTCTTCTAGTTTCTACTACTTCTCCTGCTCTGTATACCCAAATAGGCCTTCTGCAATAATTGGACACGTGATCATTTCTCTACAAACGCAAAAAAAAACAATTCTTTTAGAGCATAAAAAGATTAAGTAGCCTGTAAATTTTCAGTCAGTCAAGTGTAGCAGTTTTAATGGCCGCCGAAAATTGGAAGAATTTGTATGAGAAAAGCGACTCTTGCCACCAAGTCACGGTTCATCGGTTTTCCACACAAACCTTTTAAAATTTTTGGAATATTCTTCGCTTGCCGTTGTCAAGTGTAAGTTTTTCATAGGTGGTCGCTTTTTGTGGGTTAGAGCTGACCTTGGTTCATTAGTCTCTTTGAAGTTCCTGTTTGGGTTATAACCAGCGTTTTAGTTTTTCATTGGTCTGTAGCTTCTTGCCGATTACAACCATGTAGGTTCGGTTATACCAATGAAAACATTGCCCACGCCGAGTTCACTTTTATTTTTATTCCCATGGTCTGATCATAACCCTTACATGGTCAACTTTGGTTTTAAATACGGCGGCTATTTGACTAGGTGTGTTATGTGAGTTGGAAATGTAAGGATTAAGTAAGGTGAGTAAGCAGAGGTCAAAGAAGAATAAAGACCAAGACGTAAATCAGATTCCTGGTACCTCATCGTGTAGCGAACGAGTTACTCGAACACACCCCCACATATTTACAGAAACTGCCACTATAGTCAATATACCTTAAATTATATCATTATATTTCCTTACCGTTTCAGTTTAAAATTACGCCAGAATTTACAGTGAAGGTCACCAAGAATACAGTTACAATTAGTGAACTACTACAAGACTGGCCATACCATGGTCTAAAAGGACAAACTGTTCAACTAAAAGATGCTGATCCAAATGAACTTCAACTTTTTATTGATAAGATGCCCGCCTCTATCAAAGGTAAGAATGTGAAATATAATTTTTCATATCTTTGTTTGGTTTTGGATTTGGAATAAAGAAGTGCGTATACACGGTTGAACCTTGTACATATGTATGGAAACAGGCAGATAGTAGCTATAGTTATTTTGGTTTTGGTTTTTAAATAAAAAGAGGAGTAAAGTTAAACTTACTGTATGTTCGTATGTTTAGAAACAGGTAGCTCAAGCTTATGGCCAAAGTAGTTAGTTGGTTTTTTTGTTTTTTAATCTAAGAAGCATGTGGTTAAACCCGTATATTTGTATGGATAGCTGAGCTTAAATGTTTAAAATTGATGAATGAGATATGCAGACTTAATTTTATGAACATTCAAGCTTATAAATGTAGTCAACCAGCAATCCTCGCGTCAAGAAGGGTAGACTACCAGAACAACGTTAATCCAGAACAGCAACGCCCGTAGAGCATGATATCGGGCTGGCCCCAACTCTTGTGGGTAGTGTTTTGAAGTCAACAAATAAGATCATATTTCAAACTTAATGAAAGCTTAGCGTCAAGTATTGGTCTGCAATCCAGAAGTCGATTGACGCGCCTCATTCTTCTCGCGCGCTGGCGGTTTTGCCGCCTAATTTCCCTTGAGACGCCCTCAGTCGTCTCGTATCATTTGTAAGCGGTCACGGAACGGTCACGGCAGAATATTACGGCATCTCCCCCGCACTTTTCTCGTTTAAAAATTAACAGGAGACTGAGAGACGACTGGGTACGAGTCAGCCAGACTTGCCATATCAATGTCTTAGGATGGCAAGAATTATTAAATTGAAAAATATTATACTATTCACGTGCCATCTGAATTGTAAATATCGTCCCTGGGGATTAATTAATGATATGGAAATGAGTATATATAATAGGAAACACTGGCACGCATTGTCCCATTCACTTCACTTTGTCCGACACGAAGGTGATTGGCGACCCGTCCACCCTCCCTTGCGAATAAGTCGGGTTCCAGATTACCTATTCTTGTATTCAATTCAGTCTGTCTTGGGCTTGTCCCAGGTCAGATTTTTCCCCATACCCTATTATAATGTCATGAATAACAATACACAGGGATGAATATTATACTATTTCTCTCTACACGTTCGTTGAGTAATTCATCGATCAGTAAAAATAACCATACGAAATGGATATGGAAAGAGGTACATGTATTTTTTACCCCTTCATCCCGTTTTTTCAAAAAGCGTATCTCACGCTCACCTCCCATCAATGTGGCCCGGATCCGAATCCTGGCGTCGATGTCATATGTAGGTTGAGTTTGTTGTTGGTTCTCTGCCTTGCTCCGAGGGGTTTTTCTCCAGGTATTACAGTTTTCTCTCTCCTTAAAAACCAACACTTTAAAATTCCAATTCGATCTGGAACGCACGGACACATTTCAGTGAGTTCTTTAGAACTCTAAGGTGCTCCGTGGATAAACAAATTACAAAAAAATGGCGCCCGTTGTTGAAACGTTAGATAGCGCTATCCAGCGGATAAGTATAGTTTGGAAGCAGGAGATTTCTACTACCAGAAAGATCAGCACAATTGCGTTATCCACTGGATTCACCATCTTCACATAAGCCATAATGTACTTTGTTTATCCCCCAAAATAGACCTTGTCACGGTTTTCGACGCCATCTTGACGAGTAGGCAAACGCGTGAGAAATTACAGTGTTTGTATGAGAATCTAATGTCGAATAATTTCCGTAGAACGGCTGTTCTGAAAAAAATATGATTTGTAAACTAAAGCTTCACTCCTGAGGATTCTACTGGAAAAAATTGAGGGCGTTACATGCTCTAGAAGACCTAGAACGACTTTTTTAAATTTTCTATACAATAGTCCATTTTACAGTTACGGGTGCAAACGAGGCTGGAGTTGACCTTGTTTTGATACAACCCTTCCCCCTTATTATGTTAATCCATGTTATTCTTATGCTAACTAGTATTTTTTAGCATGAGTTTCATAAGAAAAGGATAGAGGTTTTTATCAGAACAAGGTCAACCTCAGCCTCACGTTCAATCAGAGGCTAGGGTACTAAGCTCATAACTGTAAAATGGTCTATTGTCTGTAAGAAAGTCCCGGGAAAATAACAGACAAATATATGGAAAATCTAAAGCAAGCCTCTGGAGAAATTTAAGCACAGGTACGCCCCCAAAATTTTTTAGGACAATCCTTTGCTTTGTAGCCTTAGTTTACAATTGACATATTTTTTAGAACAGCCGTTTCACGGAAATTATTCGACAGTAGATTCTTATACAAACACTGTAATTTCTCACGCGTTTGCCTACTCGTCAAGATGGCGTCGAAAACTGCATGACTTCCAACCTTAATTCTTGTACTTGAGCTTATCCACTTAGAATTCTAGGTCTTTATGGAGAACTGATACCTGAACAACCGTCTTTTCTAAATTAAATAAACCCCCCTCTCAAATAAGCCCTTCGAAACAAAGGCTTTGATACTTGACTTGAAAGGAAGCTTAATGTTATATGCCTTACTAGACTTCTTTCTATAAGTGGTTGAAGAATTGAGTTTAGTGTTACATTTTACATTGCCACATCTCCCTTTAATAAAACGTTTTAACATTTCGCGTTAAAACGTTGTTGTATTTAGCATTAACAGTATTAATTTACATTACGAGTTTATGTTACATTTTGCGCCATAATTAAACCTCGTCTCTTCGTACCTCCCCAACTAACGACAGGTCTGAGATTGTTTTTTGTGTAAATACGATAAAAGGCATGGGAAAATAATTAAAAGAAGGGGGGAGGAACAAAAATCAGTTACCAGAGGGTGGAACCTGCGTATATCAGCAAACTCATCAACTTTGCAAGCCGAGTACTTTTTAAATATTGACTTCTAAATAGCGGGTAAAACAAAATGGAAACATATCTTGAAAAAGAGTAATAGTCCGTGCATGGCTTAAAACTAGATTAACTGAAAGAAAATAATAATAGCGGAGCCCCATAGCTTAGATAATTTGGTAAACTATCCATCCGAGAAATTTTGGTTGTGACGTCAGCATACTCCGTACGTCCGTACACTCTTGGGGGTAAGGGAAGGGAATCAGGTGTCAGCCCGTCGGGGGAGGAGTATGTTATATCAGTTCTTGGCGGGAAATCGCGTGATCCGTTTGTGCAACTCGCGTTTTTCCGGACGGCAAAATTGCGTGGCCATTATAGTCGCGTTGCAAAACTTGTTTTCTTTTAGAATACTTCATGGAAAGTACGCGCGTACGGCATTTACGCAAGTTCATAAATGTCACATGTTTTGTTTTTGCTGAGCTTGAACATCCCGTTCAGGTCATTTTTCTGATGAGAATGTGCATGCCCTCCTCTTTATTAGTTTCTAAAACTACCCGTAAAGCAGACAATGTAACAGTTGATGAAGAGGAACGGCACGTACCTCTTTGGTCAATCACCTGGTCGATACTTGGTTGAAGCGACCGCTATCTTTATTTACGTTCGTACCCATGTAAACATCGAACGAGATTTGGGAAATCAAGGATCGACTACTATAGCAACTAGTATCTACAACTGTGCGGAGACATAAATCCCAATCCAGGACCTACTTTAGAAAAGGTTCACGAATTGTGGAGTTTACAGTCCTGAAATAAGCGATCATGCACTTATTTATGGGTTTATGAGGGAAGAAGTTAAAACTGAGAAAGGGAGGATTATCAAATTTAGATCTAACAGGAACTTTGAGGAAGAAAAGTATAAGGAGGACCTCTGTAACGCTGCATGGCGCAGGCTGGGGAGATTTTCGACACTGCTGATGATAAAGCTGGTTTCTGGGAAGTGCTCATGACTAGTATAGTGGACGAAAATCTACCTGTAAAGAAAGTGAGAGTTAAACCCCAAGATGTTCCTTACATATACATGTCTCGTGAATGGGGGAAAAATGCTACAAGGAAGAAAAGAAGAGCTGCCAGAAAATATCAAAAGGAACAAACAAGGGAAAACTGGGAAAACAAACGTAAACTCGGGAACGAGGCAATCAGACTTACAAGAAAAGCTATTAGAGAATACTGGAAAACTCAATCGTCTCTCCTTAATCTAAACCCAGTCAGTTTTATAAAACAATCATGCCCTTCTTAAGTACAAAGATCAAGAAGAAAGACAACGATCACCTCAGTTTAACAATTGATGGAGGCATCTGTCATGATTAACCCAAGATTGCAAATCGTCTTTGTAATTACAGGGTGTCCCAAAAGTTCGTTCCTCCACTTTTTAAAGCTGTAATGAAGTACGATTCGACTCGGAAAGCAAATCGTTTAACCAAAAGTTTTGTCTTTCAATATAATTTAATATTTTATTCTTGTTGTGCCATCTTGTGCCTCTAATATTTTATTTGTGTACTTCCGCGCCAAAGGTGCGCGTGCCCGAGTGCATTTTTCCCGCCACATTTTTTTGTATTTTGTAGCCCGAATTGCTCAAACGTTGGGTGGTAAAATAGTCATCGAGAAATGAGGGTTTTGAAGACAAAAAAGAAAGGGAACACTGATAGTACTGAATTACGCAGAAATAGTTTTGAAGAAGGCTATGTGCAAAAGAGGAAACTCAACGAGGTAGCTCTCACAACAGTTAGCAAGCCAAGTCTGGAGCAGGTTCGTGAAAAGCGAAGGTTAGAGGCCCTGACATAGGGGGAAAAACCTCCGATTAGTCCGCCAAACAACGATCAGCTCGTCTCAAATTTGAAAAGAGGTACAAATGCGTTACTGTAGATAGGGCCGAGATGATTACCTTTTTTTGAATGAATGCCCAAAGTATATATTTTTGCAGCTGCCTAATCCAAAAAAAGACTGTTTGGGCGTTAAAGTGGCTCCTGCGTAACAGGTGATAAAAAATCTCAAAATACATCATCTGTGGCTCTACATGCTGTATCCTACTTAAAGGGGGAATACTGATCACTGAAATTCTGAATATATGTAATTGATGGAGCAATAAACATCTTGTAAAAATTTCATGTAAGAATAAAGTTTTGATCAAAAGTTATAGCGCAAGAAATAAGAGGAACGAACTTTTGGGACACCCTGTACTTTGCCGGTATTGCACGTGGGATAGGAAATATCGATTGCAAAAGGATGACACATTTGTTACACATGCAAGTGTACAGAATATCACTAACAACTCAAATGATGCAGACAACTTCTAGTTCCAGGTTGTAAAGAGGACTGAGGTTGAAGGGGCTCTGCAAAGCCTTAAAACCAAGAAAAGTGATGGCTGGGTTGGCATTTCGTCCATGGCCCTAAAAATTGGTGCTAATGAGTCGTTGATACCGCTAACAACGCTATATAATGCTTTTATCTCCAGCTGTGAATGGCCTGCTATGTGGAAGAAAGCTGACTGGATCCCAATGACCATCGTCTAAAGGAGAACTATCGTCCGATAACTGTGCAAGTTACAGTAAACAAAGTTTTTGAACAGCTATTCAGTATACAGTTAAGCACTAAATTCGAGAGTAGGTTTAGTGGTAATCTAACTGCATGCAAAAGAATATGCCCTTCATACCTAGGATTTGAATTCTTGACTCCGTGACTAACACCTACGCAAACCTTGGAATGAAAGATTATGTAAAATATCTCGGCTTAATGATTGATTCAAATCTTTCATGGAAATACCACATCGAATCTATCTTTCACAAAATCAGCAAGTCCATCTTTAGGAATTATAGCTAGGATTCGACATTATGTCCCGCGCCGTGTTTTACTTTCAGTTTACAACTCATTAAGTGTCCCTTACTTGACTTATGGTATTTGTGGTTGGGGAAACTGTGCCTTGACATTTCAAAGAAAGATCGTAACTCTACAAAAACGGGCCTTACGTCTCATTTACTTCAGTAAGTCTAAGGAACACACCGTACCCTTCTTTCTCAAATCAAATTGCCTTCCCCTGCCTAGCCTATTTTTCAGAGATTGTAGCTATTTATTGTATGATATCAACAGACAGGCAGCGCCAGTTCGAATACTCAATCAGTTCGTTAAAACAAGTCAGATTCATAACTACAGATCTGTCTCTAGCGACTCGTTTTATGTTAAGTTCTCTAGAACCGATAAAATGTATGCCTTTTTCACGAGAATCTGTGCCCAAATTTGGAACTCTATTCCTCATTCGATTAAAAGGCTTAAACGTTCGTCCTTTCGTAAAAAAATAAAGGAAGTATTACGAAATTTCTTGCGGTCAGAAGATGATTATGTCGAAGTCTCCCGTCTTATTAAGTTATTTAATACTTTAGGTTAGCCTCTCTTCGTAATCGTTATGTACTTGCCTTGTTTTTTTGTTAGTTTATTCTATTTACTGTACAGTAGTGTCTTCACTGTTATTTAGTCCATCTATATAT
Source organism: Porites lobata (assembly GCA_942486035.1). Lineage (NCBI taxonomy): Eukaryota > Metazoa > Cnidaria > Anthozoa > Scleractinia > Poritidae > Porites > Porites lobata. The sequence goes on from CALNXK010000014.1 coordinate 4,980,034, forward strand.
AAATCTTGTACTTGTAAGGTGTCTTCAGCTCCCCCCGCCTCGATTAGTTTATAAGCTATTTGCGGGTGGGAATGTAATGTAGTTAGTTATCTTTCCAATTCTCAATAAAATTTGTTGTTGTTGTTGTTGTTGTTGTGTACCCTGCGTAACCGACGGTTACATTATATGGCTGGTCTTATGCACAAGGTAAAGAATAATACTTGTCCTAAATACATTGCTGGCCTTTTCCAGAGGACAGATACCAAATATCCACTGAGGAACAAGGAATTTGTAATACCTAGATTTAATACGATTACACAGGGGAAGTATTCAATTTGGTACAGTATATTGGCGCTAAGTTATGAAATTTACTGCCTAAAAAGATCAGGGACTTTCCTACAATATCTGTGTTCAAGCAGCGTATTCTACAGTTTGATCTAAATTCCTTGCTTGCTGACGCTCAGTGCTCATTTGCACTTTATGTAGTGCGTAATGAACATACCACTCGTTCACTAAGCTCATACGCACTTGTGAATAGTTTTTTTAAAATATTAGTATTAAACATATAAAATCTTTTTAATTTTACACTCAGTCTCTAGTCAATAATGATACACTTGTAAATAGTTTTATTAATTCGATTTAAATTGCTACAATAGTTGCTTATTTTACAAGTAATTTATAGTGTCATTATTTAGTGGTTCCTCTACTGCTATGATAGTTTGACACTTATTAAATAAACGTATTGATTGATCAATTGATTGGTTCGCGCTTGTATGATTCGCGTGCGAAAAGCAAAACGCTTTGACGTCCCAACTGTGTTTACATACTCTCATGCGAACACTCCTCTCCGCCAATCAGAGCGCGCGTACTATCTTAGTCATTTTGTAATTTGTAATCTAAATTTGAAATCCAATTCGAAAAAATTGGATTTGAAAATTTGAAAGTCCAACTCCTTTTTTAAAATATCTATCATAATTTACCTGTAACCCACAACAAGAAACTGTTTGATCTTGCTCGGCTAAACATGTTCTTGTATTTTTGGGTATTAAAGTGGCAAATTTCTTCCACGACTTTCTTAACCCACTAGGTTCTTAAACGCGGGTTTTACTGTATCTGTGTAGGTGAATATTTAAGAGATCTACCAACCCTGAGGGCTTAGATATTCTTCCATGTTCATCCCCGAGGACTGTGGTCTCGAGGGATTTATACGAATTCACGATTATTATTTTTATTTCATTGTTATCATCATTATTGTCTTTATTTTCTTCAGTGATAGACACAACTGAAGAAAGGACAGAGGACCAACTCCGAGAAAAAGACAAGCAAGTGAGGGAGAATGATGAGCAACTGAGGAGAACAGAAGAGCAACTGAGAGTGAAAGGTGAGCAGCTTGAAATAAATGAGAAGCAACTGCGAGAAAAAGGCAAGCAAGTGAGGGAGAAAGATGAGCAATTGAGGGAGAAAGATGTGCAATTGAGAGAGACAGAGGAGCAACTGAGAGTGAAAGAGAAGCACCTTAAAATAAACGAGAAGCAACTGCAAGAAAAAGGCAAGCTTGTGATGGAGAAAGATGAGCAACTGAGGAGGACACAAGAGCAACTGAGAGTGAAAGAGGAGCAAAAACAGAGTTTGCAAAGACAATTGAGCATTTTGGAAGGTGATAAAACGAGAGAAAGCGCTAAATTCCAAGAACAATTAAATATCAAGGTGCAAGAACTGACCGACTTACGAAAAGAGTTGAGAGATCGTGAACAAGATAACGTTGTACTCGAAAAAGACCTCTTCGCAGCTAAAGAAAAATTAACTGAATATGAAAGTAAGTTAAAGACACGTGACTGGGTCCTTTGCCGAGATGAACTTCAGTTAAGTGATGAAAGTCTTGGAGTGGGGTCGTTTGGACGAGTTGTGAAAGGTAGATATTGTGGCTGTGTGGTGGCTATAAAACGGCTTCATCTACCAACTCTTAATCAGCGACAGCGCCATTTGTTTGAACGGGAAATGGATATAGCCTCAAGATGCCGTCATCCATGTTTGTTACAGTTCATCGGAGCTACCGAAGACGAAAGTCCTTTGTTTGTTACAGAAATCATGGAGACAAGTTTACAAAACTTGTTACAAAAGCGGAAGCAAAAGAATCGACACCTCACCGAGACTGATATCATTTTTATATCTTTGGATGTTGCTCGAGCCCTAAACTACCTTCATCAACGAAAACCTGAACCAATTGTACATCGTGATGTGAGTAGCGCTAATGTGTTGCTGTGGAAACAGAATAACCAGTGGAGAGGCAAACTGGGAGATTATGGAACTGCGAAATTTCTTCAAGAAACTATGACAGTTGCTCCTGGAGCTATGATTTACGCCGCGCCTGAAATAGGTTGTCCTTTCAAGCAAACAGTGAAGGTAAGTCTACTATATGGAATCAGTTTGTAAAGGTTAATGATTTTCCTTAAATCCAGTGTAGATTGAGAAATGGCCTCAATATGAACAACACTAATATCTATTCCAACTTCTCATGTAGTTACAAATTCCATTGACTCATACGTCAAACCACAACGATTTGGCAGCCTTTGAAAAATACGAATAGTTTTTGTGACCCTTTCTTTCTTATAAGACGATAAATTTGTGAAAGCTGTTCAGTAACGATTTTGTAGCCAGAAACGTATTGTTAAAAATAGGCCCTATTGACAATTACTACCGTTCAAAATTATAGGAATAAAATAATGCAAATTTTTACAATGCGCTATAACTTAGAATTTCGCAAATTGACTTTCTACTGCCTAACTGAGAAAATCGATACAAATCTCTGGGCAAACGATTTAATAAGCCCGCAAGACGTCTAGTTCAACCCTAATTTTGCGAAAAATCGCGACATTCCAGGGGTTAAAAAAAGTGTGACACGGCCCGTCACGCCAGTGTTACCGATACATACGCTTTAAACAATTTACTTAAAGGCAGATTAAAAGCCTATTCGAAATTTAATCTTTCAGTAAAACTATTATTCTCATTGATTGCAGCATTTTCTTCAGATACAACATATAGCGTCCCTGTGATAGCGTCACACATTTTCATGTTAAGTTTCAGACTGGCGATTTCCGCTAAAAAATGGTATATAAACAGAACAAAATCTAAAAACTAAAACTGATTACTGAATGAATTTTTGCATTGAGAGATATTTACGAATTAAATCATCGCCAGTCAATGCCATTTGGTTTATAAAAACTAATTTCCTTGAAGCAGTTAAATATTTTCGACTAAGTATGGGTGCAATTGTTCTTTTCAAAGTTTTTCGACCCTTGCGTGCTCTCTAAACTGAAAAAAAGCTACGTGGATGCCGAAGAGGAGCCTATATACTCGTATGACAACGTGTATGAATCATGAAGCTACGGCATGACTGTCTATATGACCCATTAAAACAAACTAAGAAGACACTTTGGTGCTTTGTCAGGCTTACCATTAACTCAGTTTCGGGTTGCTTTCGACGTTTCAGTGGAAAATTCCTGAAACAAACGGAACGTCTGAAAAGGCACTCATCTATTTTCCTGGTTGGAAAATGTCTTCAAACCTTTTTTGATGATTAGTTTTAGGCTTTCGCGGCCGTTTTTCATTAAACGAAACTAACTTAGGCAAATGGTAAACGCGATTACCGAACGGAATCAAAATTTTCTGCTCACCATTTGCCCAAACCGCGAAGCGACCGGTTTACCAATGTAAATGGTAGAAAAGTCTTGTGTCCAAAAGCCTGCGATACAGCTTCCTCTCATCGCTATCTGCCGCTAGGGACATTTCGTCAAAGAGCGGTGAGAGGCAGCTGTATCGCAGACTATGCATCATAGATCTGAAGTACCTTGAGGGGCCTTGTTAAGTGCACAGTAGATCGTAGCAATGGCAGATCGTTGCAATATCCCTGATATCTCTAATTACTTCTTAAGAGACACCAACAGAGAACTCGCTATTCCTTTACTCCAGACAAATGTTAAGAAAATTAGTTTTTCTGGAGCAGTTCTTTGGATTAGCCTTCCTATATATTGACCAGCAGCAGGCGAAGTCTCTTGGGGTTTTGAGGGCTGGCGGCAGACAATTAGCAGACTAAGGCTCTCAGTTGTATTCTGTTTTGTGACAAAGACAAAGGTAAGGTTTTAGAGGCCTTCTTTGGCGTCTAAGTTTCATAGACTAAGGCTACGGAGGATGAGGAAAGTCCTCAAGACTGTCCTTCCCATTTAGGTGTTCCCATTCGTTCGTTACAAGATTCTTCTCAGGTTTGGCTTAGTATTATACTCTATTTGTTTCCCTATTTTTACTGTTATTTTTTTTCGGCGAAAAAGACGATGCTCTCTTTCCAAACGCTGTTGAAAGGATATTTCAGTCTTTTAACCTGTTATCTGCAGTTCAGTATTTCAGCCAAAGTTTCCATGACACTAAAACGTCAATCAGTGCAAAGTCTTTCAGACCACAAACCGTTTTTTTTGCGTAAGCCAAGAACGCGGAATAGTCGAACGGATGATCTGGAGCAAAACAAAATGGTCGTTCCCTCTTGTCTGGAGCAAATGGGGGGCAGGGTGGGAGGAGTGAGTGAGACTGGGAGAGAAGCGAAAACTACGTCTAAAAAATAAGATAGAAACTGACAAAGAAAAAATAAAAGAAAGAAAACAAGAAAGAAAAAAATGACAGTTTCGCAGTCTAAAAGCAGTTGAGAATTTAGTACTACCAAATCCATTCCTGCTGATCACTAACAAAGCGCCAAAAGTGCTCGACGCTCAAGTTGAATATATACCATAAAAATTTGGAAATGAAGGACGTAGTTAACCTGAAACAGGCCTTCAGATAGTTGGGAAAACACAAAGAAAAGTGAGCTAGAAAAAATGGCGAAGGAGCGGGGTTAGGGAGAGACGGACGAAAGGTCCTCCTACTCTCTCCCTCTTACTCTCTTAAACCTTTGTTTTCCTCCGTTCCCCATTTCGTGCCACTGTCCAGTATCCACCATCCACTATCCACTGTCCACTACGCCTGGAATAGGCTAGTTCATAGTGGGCCAGAGCGTTTTTTCCAATGCCGATGCAAGGATCTATAGATGTCCATTTAGGAGCATTTGACATTTTTAAAAGCTCATACTCACGCTGCAACTATTCCTGCTTTAGCATTAGTAAAACGCCACTTTTTTTTCTATTTTCCATTTTGCTGTAGAGAAAAGTTTTTGGCGATTTGGTTTTGATGATGGTGTTTCATCGTCGATCGAAACGAGTTAAATGTTTTCTGAAACGTTCGTTACAATGTAACTTTATAAGCGTGATAATAATAAATCGAAACGTACATGTATACTGATACATAATTACTTAAAAGAGAAAACTCGCAAGAAAAAAAAAGTGTTCTAATTAGTTAATATTGGTTGTCCCCGTCTTAAATTTAATGTATCTGTGCCTTTTGAGGGATGCTTAAATTAATAAAACACACCACTGTACTTGTTTAAAGTCTGTTTTCGTTGGGCTCGGTCGTCGACGTCTTGCCGACGTCGATCAAAAAAACCGACTTTTGGGCAACTGCATCCAAACAAACTGACTCTTCTAAATAAGATAAGTGTATTGAAAGATGTAATATGGATTGAGTGCTGGAATTTGGCACGTGATCAGCGTTGAATAGAATGTTGAAAGTGTATCTGTAGTTAACACCGCTGGCGTGACGGGCCGTGTCACACTATTTTAACCCTATAATTTTGAACGGTAGAAATTGTCAATAGGGCCTATTTTAACAATATCTTTTTGGCCACAAATTTAGTACAGCTTTCACAAATTTATCGTCTTATAAGAAAGAAAGGGTCACAAAAACTATTCGTGTTTTTCAAAGGCTTCCAAATCGTTGTGGTTTGATGTACGAGTCAATGAAATTTGTGTAAAATTTCGTTTTACCGGAAGTGGATTATGAGCTCCGAACGGGCAAAATGAGTTTTCTCGAATTTTAGCAAAAGAACACGTTATTTGGGAAAACTATCTACAGCATGTTTCATTACTCGTTAAGGGTTATCGATGAGCCAAAAATGAGCGGAATTCGAATTTTGAACTTGTGCCACAAAAAAACGATTTTGGTTGATATTTACAGACAGTCGCTCTTAAAGAGCAATTGGAGGAGGGTTGTGAAAATGTACATTTGTTTTGCTTCTATTATTTTCCCCCTCCTATTTTTTAGTAAAATTATCTAATGCAGTGTTGTTATTCTTTATTGTGGAAAGGAAAAATGAGAAATGATAGCGGAGCGCGCGCAGCGGAGCACAATGGGTAACAAAATTAGAGACCTTAAGATACCCCGAAATCGGTGTACGGGTAACGGGTAGCGCCATGTTTTTTTCATTTTGTGGTGACGTTATCGACATTACCCGGTAGAACCAGCCGTGTTTCCGGGGTAGACACCAGTTTACCCGTAGAAGATTTACGAGTAGCTGCAAGTCCTACATGATGGAGAAACGAGTAAGTTTTTAGGACTTTTTAAGTACAAATGTAAATTGTATGACTCCTTGGCAAAGTTATTGCAAGTCTGTTCAAATATTTTTGCCAAATTTGAATTTTAGCTGTAAAGAAAGCGCTTCAAAATGTATTGATTTTGGACCTCAAATGAGCAGGTTGAACTCTGAAACAATATCAATTTGTGGCGGTATTTGGGGGGATTTCTGAGAATTGCTCGAACGTTTGAGTTTCGCAAAAGAAATAGCATTGAAAAATTTAGCATGGGAGTCACTGTTCAAATTGACAATCAAAGGAGTTGTTTGGTGATGTGCCTCGATCAAATGGCGGGGTTTGCGATAACAAGCTTTCGGTCGAGGGACTTCCCGCCAAGTTTCTTAAAATCTTTCTATGATATTTCAATAAGCTTATGTAGTCCTATGTATGAACGAATTATTTGTTGCAGCTTGTTGTTAAGATTTGAGGGAGATTTTGTATGCATTAAGCGACATGCATGTACAAAGTTAATTTTGCGTGCTTGTTCTTCGGGTATCTTAATCGAAATAGTCACGCACATGAACATTTTACGTGTACGGGTAGACTACCCGTACCCGTACCCGTACACCGATATCGGGGTATCTTAAGGTCTCTAATTTGGTAAACTATCCATCCGAGAAAAGTTGGTCATGACGTAGCGTACGCCCGCCCGCCCGTACACACACCTCATGTAAGCCGATGTCAAATGTCACAATAGATCTTGCACAACTTGACTAGCCTTTCAGTTTTGTAAGCCATCCGTATGGGTACGATTAGATTGACAGCTGTCAAAATCAGACATCCGTTGACAATTATCACATGACCATCTCGCGGGCTCTGATGAAAGACCAGTCGTTTTGCCCCTACATATAAGCTGATATAAAATGTCACGCTTACCAATTCAACGTAAAAACAAAACTACGCCGGGCAGGGCTGTCAGTCGGCTGACAGTCGTTTAAAGTTATATTGGCAAGCCAAATTAACAGCTGTCAAAATAGGGACATGAGCAGACCACTATCAGAAAACTAATAACGTGGGCTCAGGTTCGCTCAGGTACACGATCTGGCATTTTCCAGTACAAGCCGGACGGATATGTCTTACTCACACTGGTAGTCTGTTAACTCGAATATTCGCCATTCTAATGAAAGCTAATTGACAGCTGTCAAACTAGAGTATACGCTGACTATCATCACCTGACTGTATCGCGGGCTCATTTTTCTATCCATTGAGGTCACGTAGTTTGTAAAGTTTTCCGCTGATATTTTATTTGATCACGGGCTCAATTCGAAGCTCCATAGCTTAGAAAATCTATCCATCCTAGAAAATTCGGTAATCACGTGACCGTATACCGACCACCCGACCTTCCGTCCGTCCGCACCACAGGCATACCAATGTTCAATCTCACACTTTTTAGCTAGTATGGGAGCCTGCAACCTGATATTGTATACCCATGTTTTGATTAATTGACAGCTGTCAAAATAGTGTTTCTGCTGACCAGTATCGACTGACCGTATCGCGGGCTCAGGTATCGACCCACTGAGTTCGAATGTTTTTTTAAGTTATCCGCTGACAAGTTGCTACTTTTCAAATGATCGCAGGCTCAAGTTCAATTTTTTTAAAATGCATATGAAAGAAGTCGTGTTCATGAGCCGCACTTTTAAAATTTTGATTTCGAACTGACCTTGGACGCGAAAATTCAACCGGCTTTTACATGCAGGGAAGGCAATCGCCTTTGACTTTTCTCACTGTCACGCGTTGATCACGCTCTACGACCAATTTTTATGTTCTAATTGGTCAAAATTTGACAGGTGAGTTCATGCGGAAAATTTATGCAGCGTCTCGAAACTTGCTTACTGATAGCTGAAGCTGACAGAGTTTTGTGTCATCTTGGGATGTTTTAAACTGTCTTTTTCTTCTTGATGTACAAAATGAAATACAGCTGCTATCAAGATTGTTCTGTAGTTCATGGCTGGTTTGTTTATTGCGCTTTTTGTTGACAAATGTACCGTTTGTCAAAGTCATTGGAAATCCGATTTCGGATGACATCGTTTTCAAAAATGAGCTTACTCACTTGCCCTTGCTTGAAGCAGCATCTCGACTGGTAAGCCTGAGCAATTATTGTCTTTGATGTGTTTTTTTTTTTTTTCGGTTTCCTGAAGTGGAGAGTATGGTTTATGCGGCTTTAGTTTATACACGAGCAATGATCTAACCTACAATAGTATCAAGTTTAAAAAGCCTTTAGACGTTTTTTGACCGCAAATTCAAAGAATATATAGATATGATCTTGGCTGTAAACGGAAAGCTCTGAGCGATTTTCTTACCTTGAGTTCATCTTGAAAAAGAGCAAACACCGGGTAGCCGGCTTAAAACATAAATAAGCTTATGCTTACCTGACTCATGATTTTCAAAGACACTTTACTCTCAATACTTGTCTTCGTGAATGAAACTTATTGTCTCTTTACATGTTTCACCGAATTATATTTATTTTATTGATTGTTAGTAGTCCCTCTCGCAATTTTTATCGCTGCGCCGGTTGTTTCCAGTCGAACATAAACATCGCATACAGGAATACTCAAAACGCCGCGCGTAAAAAGCTCGCTTTGAAAGATTACACGTAACAAATCGTAAACAGTTTTATAAATAAAGGGAAATAAAAACTAAACATAACAAATTCTCTATTAATCTATTAATCGGCACTGCAAATTTGGTGCCTGTCAAAAGTGAGAACCCGTCCGGCTGGCCGAAAAGGTGGTTTTGGGAATTTTTTTTCCCTAAAAGCCCATAATTATTACCCTGCATATAATATAGGACCAGATTTTTCTTACTGAAAAGTCCCGGCATTATGGACTTCTCTCCATGAAAACGTTTTATAATGTGGTCAATGCTATAATTTGTTGTGCAAAGGAAGCGCGTGCTTTGATCTTCCTAGATATTGAATGAGTGCAATTTATCTTGCAAAATTGTGAAAAACTGCAGAATTATAGGTTTAAATAGGGCAAAAAAGAACAAAATTCTGTCCGAGGTCCGTATGATAAAAAAAGGGCCTCATAGATGAGAAAAAGTATGTTTAAAAGGCTGGTTTACACGCCACTAGATTCGTCGCCAAGATTTACTTGTAAAGTAAACTTGGCCTCCTGTTTAGACAGAGGAATGCAACGTGTAAATTGGCTGCCACCAAGATTCGGGGTTATCCAATCATCCATGGTCTCTCAAACGGAGCAACAGCTAATGCAAATACAATACACGAATAGGTCTATTTGTTTTCCAGGCCTAATTTACTGTGATCGAACATGATTGCTATTTTTGGGTGTACAAATAAGACTATTATCTCGATGTAAATTTGTTTCACTCTTGGACTGTCAAATTATTTTTCTCTAAAATCACTTAGCCTTTGCCTCAAAAGTCACATGAATGTGCCCTGATCTGTGGACTACAAGTTTATTGTTTGATTTAAATTGTGAATTTTTTAACGGGAGCTTCGCTTTTAGCCCTGGCTAGATCTATATATTACCTTTTTAGGATCCCGGTATTGGAATTTAGCAGCTTTTGCCTCGGAGGCTTCAAGCAAAATAAACTTCACTGCACTTCACTGTTCGTGGTGAAGTATCGGCTGTCTCCTGAAGAAGCATTTTCAAGACCATCGACTGGCCTACATTAGAGAGAATTAGAGTGAACGCCTATGGCAAAAGGCAAACGTAAGATTTAAGCTGCGAATTTCTCAAAGGGAACAGATAAAAACAGTCTAAAACAATTTTTTATGGATAAAAGTAACGTAAAAAAGTACCAATTTTTGTGTTAAAGTTGACTTAAAGTAATGAACAATAGAAGACAAGTGAATGGAAAACTTTGTCACCTGACCAACTTGGTCACCTGATACGAATTCACGTTTGCCGTTTTCTCGTGTTCCCACCCTCAAGAGAGATAGTGAGGAAGTGAAGGTTTCATTTTGTGTTGTAGCGTAACAGGAACAGAGAGCAATATTTATGCCTTTCTTAAAACGCGATCATCCAAGGTGAACTGATATTCTTTAATTCCAGTAATTTGTTTTGTTGGCTTAGATTGATGTTTTCAGTTTTGGAGTTCTGTTCTGTGAAATGTGCACCGGACAACTGCCAGAACCTGAAAGGCGCGAGGAGCAAGTGAGACTGGTGACTAACAAGAACTTTGGAAAGCTGATACTGTGGTGTATTGAAGATGATCCAGACATGAGACCCAGCATGGAAGAGATCATTGAGGAGCTGGAGCAGTTAAATAGTGACAATAATTATGAAAGAACGACGTAGCAGTAAGAAATTCAATGCGGAAAACTCGGTACACGCTAACTTTATGATGTTTCCATCACATTACTTTACGGCAACTTTTGACAGATATGGTCAAGGTATAAGCCAGAAATGATTATTACAACGGTTATTACAGTAGGGACCTTGCGATCTGAGTCCGGTGACACAAGTGAAACTTCACTGGAAAACTAAGTTCGCGTCCGGCTTTTAAAAATTTTGTGATTATTTCAAGTCGTTTAGTCTTTTAATAAGATACAATAAAATTAAATTGGTCGCCTTGTCGTTCACGTTCTCAAGAGAACTTTAAATTTGGCCTTTTCACGTAGTAGTTGTGTAGGGACCTCAAAGAAATTGACAGAAAAGCTTATGCAGATGCATACAGAGTAGCTGTTTAATCTTTGCCCCGTCGCCGTCGTCGTAGCTTTGTAAGGTTCCCATTACTTTGTAAGATCGGAATAGCTTGATCAATGTTATACAAGCCGTATTTTTTTCCTGTACAGATTGAGTCTGAGAAAACAGACGAATTTGCTATGCCACTACTAGTTTCCCCGCGAATGACAACTGAGGAACGAGCGCAGAAATACGCACGTCAACCGGAAGTGGACTTTTTGCACTCTTCGGCCGTGATTTTAAACAAACCTTTGGGCAAATCGTCTCTATAAGAGTAAAGCCACTTAGCCATACAAATATGGTGGCGTATGGTTGACGTGCGTTGCTCAAACACATTGCTGCTTAAGCTCTCCAATGTCATACTGCTGACGTTTCACTACCCAGATCTGGGTAATAATTCTGATTGGTCGTGCTGCGAGGTCACTTCAACCAATCAGAAGCACTGCTCAGTGTGGAGTTTCTGCGCTCGTTTCTCAGACGTCATTTCTCGGGGAAACCAATGGCGGCGTCGCAAAACGTCGGCTGTTTTCTCAGGTTTTGTACGGATCTACACTGTACCTGATAGATATATTTATAGTTTAAAATACAATTTACATGTTCATTAAAGTATTTGTTGTTAAGAATACAGTTTACAGAGTAGTTATTGATTGAGGTATTTGCAGTGTAAAGATAATTGAAGTTAAAGTGCCCATAACGAATTTTTTTTCTTGTCTCATCCGAATTTACAGATCAAGCAATGATGTTCCGCTAAGAAATTTGTTGATTCTGACGAAACCCGATTTTCTTAATGATTTTTTTAACTCCTTGAAATTTGCCGCCATTTTGTTCCACCATTCGCATTAGTCTCCTCACGGTCGGACCGGAGCAGTGACGTAGTCGTGACGTAGGTTTAGGAACTCTTATTCCACACAAATGAAAACTGGTCTATTCGTTGGTCTATTCGCCATTTGCACATCTCCCGTAATACAGCTTGTTTGACCCCAAAAATTTACATAAGCATTGTCTTCAATTTCTCTTGGGGCGACTGCAATACCCAGAAATTTAAAATAAAAGTTATGCTTTTTTGGGGTGGAGGGGGGGAGGAAGGGGGGGTGGGGGCTCTTAATAGTCGTTAGGTACTGAAGTTGAGAATTAAATTTGCATATTAGTTAGGTATTTGTAGTTATGAAAAAAAGTTCCGTATTGTAATAAATATTACTCAAATAAGAATACAATTTACATAGAAATTAAAATTTGTTATAATGATTAAAGTATACGTAGTAATTACAAAGTAGTTAAGCATTTGTATACATCAAAGAATTGTGTAGTGTTTGTTTAAGATAGTTTTTGGATTTACGTAGAACTGTAGATAGATCGGTTTTTATTTATGTGTGAAGTGTCTGATAAAGCATTCATAGTTTTAAAAATTACGCTTTTCAAAGAAAATTAGTTTTAAGTTACTCCGGATAATCACAAACGACGCGGACAATTGAAGAAATGAGACCCGGAAATACGATACATAGCTGCTGCTCAGTCATACGCGGGAAAATATGAACGAAGGAACGAATGGTATCCACTTTTTTCTGATTGGTCGAGTGCTGGGCAGTTTTGAACCTATCACAAGACGAACGTGCTCAAGGAAACAGGTAGGCGTTAACTGAAAAGTGTTCTGAGTCGTAGCGTCTAAAAAGTTTTTTTTTTGCAATATATTTTCATAAATATAGAGAGCATAGTTTGTTATAAGAAATTACGTAATTTTATATGTTACAGTCTACATGTGTAATTAACTTTTACGGTATGTAGCAGATATGACACATCAGTGTAAAACATGATTTTGCTGATAGTGTAATAGAATGGATATACCTTTTTAAAACTATTTTTATTTATTATCTAACGTCCATTATGCTGTTTTAAAATATTTTGTATAACTGACAACAGTGAAACGGCCCGTAAGCGAGCACATTGAATGCATGTCTAGTTGACGATAATCGATCTCAGAGGGCGATCAGCGACCCACCTTCCCAACCCACCAGGCATGACGCAGTGCGATGCCTTCAATACAGTCATGTAAATGTACCGCTCTCCACACTTCTTGATAGCGATTGGACAGCGACTATTTTCACCCCTCCATATCGCATTGTATATTCATGTGTATTGTAGGTAGTGAGAATATGATACAAGTGATAAGAGGGCAACTGACTCCCAGAGTTGCGGAAATTTGACAGAGATGTTTTCATTAACGTGTTAACCGTTTTTAACATATTTTTTTAGATCTTTTTAGGCACTAACTCGTTTGTAAAACAGGTTCCAACTAAAACAATCTCACTCACTTTCGCTATCAAGGTTTTAAAGGCAGATTTTTTTGGTCCACACATTAGACTTTTTTTTTTTCAAAAATAACTCAATCGTTAACAAACAGTGGGTCCACGCTGCCCCGGGGAAGTGACTCTCCTATGAATGTGAGGTGGGTGCTCGTCGGTAAATTAGAATTAGACTTCCAAGAGATGACTTATGTCCAGGATTGATCTTGTTAGCAAAAATTTGCTAACAAGTTCTCTTCGCAATTTTAGAAGAAAAGATGAAAAGAAAACTGCTATCAAAAAAGTATAGAAGAAAGAGCAAGTTTCGCAAAAATCGCAAAAGTAACGAGAATTTTTCTTGCTATATGAAAAATCGCAAAAGTAGAAAAGTTCAGAAGGGCTTCGTGGAGTCCGCAAAAAAAATCCCAAAGGTAACGAGAATTTTTCTTGCTATGAGAAAGTTTGAGTGACAAATATGGCAAAAATAGCAAGAATAACAAATTTAACAAAATTCTACACTTAGAAAGAGAAAAGGTCAAGAAGGGCTTCGAGAAGTCCGCAAAGTTTTGCAAAAATCGCAAAAGTAACAAGAATTTTTCTTGCTATGTTAAAAGACTGAGCAACAAATATGGCAAAAATAGCAAAAACAACAAATTTAACAAAATTCTACCCTTCCTGGGCATATTTCTATCCAAAGATAACATTTTATTGCCTATGACAGTGTCATTACATTCATCGTGGATTTATACACCCCTGCATTATGAAATACAGCAGTCGCACGACCCCTATTGGAATACCACTTGGAGGGCTTTTCCCCAGTGTCCTGTACAGCTTTCTCAATTCTGATTGGATTGGGGCAGCAGATAACAGTGGCCACGACTACAAGGACCCTCGCTTTATAATTGCATATTTTTAGTTTTGGCAGGCTTTATCATCAATCGCTACGTAGACCTGTCACTTTGCAAGCTAAGAACAAACTACAGTGAAGGTTACTCCATTCCGCAAGGCTATTTATTTGAAGTCATATCATGCCCTACTTATTTTGGTTCAATGCTGGAACGGGAACAAAATTCTCACAGGCAGCTAACCGAGTTGCAACAACGTGAACAAACTTTGCAGCGGCAGCTCAGAGAGGTTCAAGAACGGGATCAGAACTCCCCTTGACAACTAACTTGAGTTGCAGCAACGCCAAGAAAATTTCCAGAGTCAGTTAAGAGAGATGCGGTAGGGAGAAGGGAATTGACAAAAGCAGTTAACACAGCTTCAGGAACGGGAACAAAACTATCAAAGGCAGCTAACGTCGTCGCAACAACGCGAAGAAAACTCTCAGAGGCAGCCGGAGTGAGGGAGAAGCAGCGGCAGCTGAGGGAGTTAAGACAAAGAAAAGAAAATTCACAAAGGCAATTAAGGGAGACAAGACAGCAGTTGACAAATTGCCTTGGACAAGTTTCTGAACTACAGTTAAGTCTTTCAACAGCTCAGCAAACAATAAGTCAGTTACGCAGCCTTGAAACACGTGACTGGGTTATTCCCCGCGACGAAATTCAAATCACAGATGAATGCCTTGGGAGGGGAGGATGGGGAAGTGTCAATGAGGGAACGTATTGTGGCTGTACTGTAGCAGTGAAAGAAATCCACGAGTTGATTCTCTCCCCTCATAACATACGTCGTTTTGAGAGGGAAATGGATATTGCGTCCAAGTGCCGCCATCCTCACTTACTACAGTTTATCGGCGCCACCATTGATGAGGGAAGTCCTCTATTTGTCACCGAGCTGATGGAGAAAAGTCTGCGGGCTCTATTGGAACAGCGACAACTCTCTGAAACGGAAATACGCGTTATTTCACTGGATGTAGCACTTGCGCTGGACTATCTTCATCAGAAGAAACCAGAGCCCATCATTCACCGGAATGTCAGCAGTGCTAATGTTTTGCTTTGGCGACAAGGTGACCAATGGAGAGCCAAAGTGTCAGATTATGGCACTGCTAATTTCATACAGCAGACCATGACAGTGGCTCCTGGAGTTATGATTTACAGCGCACCTGAAGCACTTACATCACACCAAACAGTCAAGGTAAGTATAGGTGAATATTCAAGACTGTTTACTTACTAAAACTGTACAGCAATGCTAACAGTGGCAGAAGTGAAAGTAACCCTTGCCCTTTCGCCCAAACTCGCCATCTTGTCACTCCACAAACAATACAACATTTTTGAACTGAAATGAGCATATCATTGTCAGGAGTCTTTGTACCTTGTTCTGCACTTTTTTCACTCTTTTATGTTCCAGCTTTTCATGTATTTTGTCCACGTAATTGGATTCGTTAATTTATCCCTTCTTTTCTCTAAAGACAACAGTTACAGGATGGCAAAAGTTAGTATTTTTAGGAACAAAACAATAAAGCCAAGAACTGATCATGATGCGTTTTAAGGATCTTCTGTTTTCTAGTCTTTTCTTATCCATTTATCGATAATCATCTATTTCGTAGTTTGAATTCTCGAGATTCTCCCTCTGGTGTTACTTTAACTCTTTTCGTAATCAGTATACCACTAATAAGTAATACAAATAAATAATATTCTGGCATAAAGTCATGTATTATTATTGTTTTTAGGTTGATGTCTACAGCTTTGGTGCTCTTCTTTGTGAAATGTGCATGCGGGAACTGCCAGATCCTACAAGGCGAGAAGATCAAGTTGTGCTTGTAACAAACGCTGTGTTTCGCGACCTGCTGCGGCGATGCCTGCAGAGAGAGCCTGGGACGAGACCAACAATGCAGGGAATAATCGATGAACTGAAAGATGCCAATGTATCATCTTAATTGTAGAACCAACGCTACACCATATCATTGATAATTCCTGGAAATGTGTGCCCTTAGCCTGTTCCAGTCGTTCAGATCGTGGAGAGTGGCGCGCGCTTTTATTTGCGTCTTCCCCACTATCTGAATGCCTGCGCTCTGAAAATTGAAGAGGGCCCGGTGCTCTGAACCTGTGAAGATTGTGAAATCCAGGGTGCCCAGGATTTGATTTATGTGAAAAAAAATACTTCCTTTATGCCCAAGGGCAAGATTAAGGCACCAGGCACTACCGGGCACTGGCAGAGAAAGCCCTGACTGGGCATTTATTGGTAAAAATAGCTGCACTTTCTTCTTGAAGATTCAATATGGCCAGATTTTCTGATATGAATAAGTGTCTGTATGATCGTTAGAGTAACAAAAATGAAAAATAATAGCTTTATTTTTACATATGCAATACATTATTTACAAAATATATTTTTACCGTTATTCCGATATTACTTTCTTATGAAGGTCATACAGCTGAAGTAGACCGCAATATAAATCAAAGATAGGAGTAGATAATGTAGCCTGCGTCGCAGACGTAATCTTAATCCGGTGTATAATTAAAAGTAACGTTCTTGTTCTGGGCCCTCAACGGACTGAAAGAATTACCGGAAATGCGTTTCGATTTTCTCTTCCATCTGATTTACAAATTAAGAGAGGCTTTCTTCACCGGGTAACTGGCCAATCATAGCGCGTCCTCAAATCCTGATACACAGGTGGGGCCCTCATTGAACAAGTATTTCAGTGCTGTTTTGCAGACGAACTTAACAAGAGGCTTTAGTTCCACCGTTTGTGGCGCAAGCTATAGATATGGCGCTTATTACAAGTTGTAGAATGCACAATTAAACACGCGTAGTGGTTAGCAGTTACGGTAGACTCAAAGAAGACATTTATATTTGAGTTAAAACAGGGTGTACTTTAATTCCAATGAAGTAGGTTGTAGACGTGAAATAGACTAACTTGACTGAAGATACCAGTAGACATGTCGCTTGTAACAAGTTTTAGGACATAGAATTAAATACGCCCAGTATTAATTACCAATAACGGCTGACATTTGTATGTAGAGTTTCCTACACTGGCTAGCTATACGTAACGTACTTATAAAGGGGGATTCGTTCCTTAATTCCTGTGTTACATACTTATGAAGTAGGTCACAGATCAATATAGACGTGAAATAGCCGACTAAATTGACTGAAGATACTAGTAGATATGTCGCTTATAAAAAGTCAATTAGGATATACCACTGAATCCGCGTGTAGCTGAGTAGGTCACCTGCTTATGAGGTCATACAAATGAAATAGGCCATGTTAAATATACAATATTGAGTGAAGACACAAGTATATGATGGCTTATGAAACGTTTTAGCGTTTATGATTAAACGAGCGAGTTAGAAAGCAATTGTGATCAGTTAGAGTTTGCTATGTAATGGGTTATTTGAAAAATCGAATGCTCATCAGTTCAGATATTACTTACTTATAAAGTACGTCATTCACGTAGAATGGACAATATTCAATAATAAGAGAAACGAGTAGATGTGTCGCTTATATTTGATGTACTATTAGCGTTTTCTATTCAACGGGTAAGTCGACTTATAGAATAGGATTTTACCCAAATAACTTATTAAGTATACAGTGAGTACAGGTCGTACCCTTAAAATAGACAAATATTTTAACAGAAACGAGTAGATTATCTTGCTTTTTGCAAGTCTTACAGGACATTCAATAATTATACAGCTATGGCGGCTGAGGCGATTTCTGTCTTGTTGAATTGAGGCTGTTATGATGAGGGTGTGTCTTGTTTCGAGACCACAATGCATTTATTTATGCCAGTAATTCTGACAGGAATGAGATCGTAGAGACCATCGTATACAGCTCCGCACAGCTGCTAAACACATCGATCACGCACTGTTTGTCGCAATGCATTTCTTGGAAATTGAAGGGTGTGAGTAAGCGGACTCTCTTATATCTCAGCGCTTGGAGTTAAATCAGGGCATTCAGTTTGAGGTGGACCTAGAGCGAGGAGCATAGAAGCTTCAATCCAACCACAGGCACAGTGCGTTTTAAAGAGACAAAGGTAAATTTGTATCTTGTTTGTTCATAAGGCTGCCGTTTGATTTTAGATTTGGCGAAAGAGATCAAGTTTTATTTAAAAAGAAGTCTGTTGCCCTGTTTTGGCTCTTGGAATCATAAAGGCAAAATGCTTCCCTTCAAGGCCTTCCAGAGTATGGGAAATCAAGGAGAAAGGGCTTTACACGTAAGAAGGTTTTTTTTTTTTACAAATTCGAGACCGGTTATACGTCAGTGACATAAATCATATATAGCCTGAATTGGTGTAAATGTTTGCAAGACATCTGCTGATACACAGAAAACAGTTCTCGGAAAGAACGATCATGACGTTTATGAATGTAAATATTAACCCAGTTTTGCAAACTTGACGGTGCTTTCTGTTCGATTCTTATTTTTTCTAAGGTTCAATCTTTTCTTTCTTTTAATGGTCGTTGTGCGTTGTGTTTTGGCAAGACTCGGCATATTGCTAGTACGTAAAAGTGGAAGTGTTTTTGCCGAACGTGTTTTCTTTCTCATTTCATCAAGACCGAAAAAAATCGCCTTTAAGAATTTCTGAACAAAGTTAAAAGCAATACTTTAATCTTTGCAAACTAAGAAGCTGTTTTGAAACAGTGTAGCCTATCTCCCGCCTATGCAAAATACGTAGCCTTTGTTTACTAAGGAAATCCCGAAGACAATGCGGAAGTTTACCTGTTTCTAAGAATTGTGTGGTCGAACAGTGGATTAAGTTTGAAGGTGGAAATATCACGGTGAGGATAAAAGCTACCGGTAGTCTTCAGTGACTAAAACACTGCGAGTCTGCAGTTAATTATAGGACTAACTTGTAAATAATTGTTAAGTGAAAAAACTGGTACATTTAACTTGAGTTTTTTTTAATGAATGTCGCTTGGTTTAGCTTGATGTGGAGAGCGCATGTGTCGACAAAAACGAAGGGCGCTGAAGATTGCAAAGAGTTTTTACTGACAGAGCCAACAAAACGATCTTAAGCATGTTACTGCAGCGTCTACTTGTACTTCTTCTTGTACTGTATCTCACATTAATCCAACCTAATGCTAATAAGAAAATAACTTTTGACAGCGCAAAAAACCGCGTTTGAAACCGTGTTTATCGTACATAAATCTGATGGTCCCAAGTGTTTCGATTCAGACCTGTTTCTGAAAATTAGTGGTTGTTCAAATGCCTAAGGAAGCTTTAAAAAAACATTAGGACCTGTGTCTGATAAATAGTATTGTCGACTTAGCCTGCAGTGCAGGCGTATTTTGGGTGGGCAAAACCTTGTTCGTGTTCGTAATATTGTTGTAGCCGCCATCTTTGATTTTACGACAGTGGAAGATTGGGGAGAGTGTATCACTGACATTTTACTTTGGATAGTTTGAATCCCTGCTATTTTGGACATTCTACAATGTCGAACCAACTATGTCTCCCTCTGAATAGTTTTAGCACAGTTCCGTCGATGCCCTTAAAGATCAAAATGTGTATCGTGTTACCCTTCCTGTGCAGTTCAGTGCAGCATTTTATCCAATATGATAAAGAGAATGCGATTTGACATCAAATTTTCGGGAGAGTCAAGATTACGACATATCCAACTGCAAAAAGGGAGTGCAGACATAAATGTTTAAAAAAAACCTAACTGAGGGACCAGTGGCCGGAAACAATGGCGGTCTTGACTTACTGTCCTAGCAACATCTTCTTGCACAAAAACCTAGCCTTATATTGGCCATAAAAAGGCAGTGTTGCGCCATTATCATAGGCTATATGGACTTATGTAAGAAATCTAAATTATTTGCTATTTGGCACTGAGTTTTTCATTGGCATTTTAAAAGCAAAAGTTCACATTTACAAACAAATTCATATACAGAAACTCCCAAACAACTATGGCTCGTATCCTTTAGCTTTATAAAGTCTCCAGGTAATTGGCCGATAGTGTGGTGCGACCTTTGCTAAAAGGGAACCTAGAAATTTGGCAACTTTGCGGCAAACATTAAAAACTCATTATGTGTTCTCTTACCTCCACTTTCGAATTAACATTCGAATTAATCAGGTGATGGTATTTATAATGTGAGCCTGAGAAATGGCGAGGTACAAAGGCGTGCAACAATAATCGGTCAGCAGGATAATGGTCGTCAGATCAAACGTGTCCTGCCAGG
The DNA here is from genome assembly GCA_942486035.1 of Porites lobata. Taxonomy (NCBI): domain Eukaryota; kingdom Metazoa; phylum Cnidaria; class Anthozoa; order Scleractinia; family Poritidae; genus Porites; species Porites lobata. The sequence continues at coordinate 5,000,475 of CALNXK010000014.1, forward strand.
TCCAATTAATCATTGTGGTTGTAATTCCTGTCAAATAGACTAGAAAGAGATTGAGCGATAGTAAGAAATTTTTAATAAACATGCACAACCAATAAAACGCAAACACAGTACAAACGAACAATTAACGGGTTTAAAAAATTACTTCACAGACTGTGCGATCTACTCACGTCCTTTTATTCCTACAATATATCCGTGACTTGCAAAAGTTAATTTTACCGAGAAAAGTCAAGAAACACATCGTGAGAATCACGGTCCGGTTAATCTAATAATAATAATAATAACCTTTATTTATTACCTTTTGCGATAAGAATTACGGTAATATTACAATAAAAATTCAAAACACTACATATTATATATACATATCAAATTAAGTTAAGTTTAGCACCTCTTGGAATAAATGATTGTTTGTGCCTAACAGTGTGTGATACAGGTATTCTGAGGTGGCTGGGTTAGTCTTACAAGATCTTAGATTATGGCCATGGTCCACTGGCTTTTCTAAAAAACGTTTACAGGGATGTGCTTCAGATTCTAGGATACGTTTAAATTCTTTCCTCGTCAAATTCTGACGCCTAGTTATAAGTGACTCAACAGGATCCCTAGGGAGACCAATGACATTTAGACATCTATTCTGCACTCTCTGTAGATCTTCTTCGAGGCAAATGGGCAGCCCTCCCCAGACAGGCGAGGCATATTCTAAAACAGGTCTAATCTTAGTGATGTAAGTTGTAAGACCAATGTCCCTGGGGAGATGGGCTGTTCTACAGACCCTAAGATAGTGGATCCGTTTACACGCTTCGCTGACAATACTTGAGACATGTGTATTCCACTTGAGATCGTTCTGTACATATACACCCAGTAGTTTCAACTCTGAAACCCTCTCCAGTTCAGTAGGCCCGATATTAATAGAAGCAGGAATTGGACAGGACTTCTTGAAGGTGATCCACATATCTTTGGTCTTTTTAGCATTCAGCTGCATTTTATTCTGCACAGCCCATCTTTCCAAGTGAGTCACAGCATCCTGCATTTGACTGACAGAGTCTTTAAAAACAAGTTCGTATAGGGTGCAGTCATCAGCGTACTTGCAAGTGGATACAGGTATTCCCCTGGGGATGCAGTCCTCAATATCGTTGACATGCACATTAAAAAGTGTAGGAGAAATGACACCGCCCTGGGGTACACCAGCAATCACCTCACCATGTCTGGAGAGGACTCCCGGGAGCTTAACCTGCTGTGTTCTGCCTGATAGGTAGCTCTGTGTCCATTTCAAAAAGCTCTTGGTGATGCCCATTCCAGCGAGTTTAGTCAACAGAACGCCATGATCCACCAGATCGAAGGCTTTTCGGAAGTCTACAAAGACCACATGCACGCCATTATATACACTACCAGAATCTGTAGCGTTATACCAGTCTTGTGTGATGCTGGCAAGCGCAGTCATAGTAGATCTGTCCGCCGTAAAAGCGTGTTGGGAAGCATTAAGACTTAGGTCCTTTAGGTTTAGCTTAAGCTGGATCCTCTCCAGTACCTTGGCGACTTGTGGCAAAACTAAAATCTGCCTGAAGTCATTGTTTATATCCGTCGGATTATCAACCTTGGGTACCGGGCTGACTAGAGCATGCTTGTAACTAGTAGGATACTCGGACTATACTATACTGGCACAAATAATATCGTGTACAACAGGTGCCAGTTCTTCGTGAAACCGTTTAAGGAGCCACGCAGGCACACCGTCAATGCGCGTGCGATAACCAAATCTCTTCATCTTTTTTTTCGTATTTATCATCGTTCTCTCAGAAGTTCTTCCACTGTTATGTAACAACTTTTGGAAGTATCTTATTTTAAAGTATGAACAAAAATAGCTTCGTAATTAAGCAACAAACAAAGAACAAAGATTGACCAGTCACTTTCAAATCAGTTTCGTCCGTCACAAAATGATCGATTGATGCATATTTTCCAAAACGAAATATCCTGGGAGAGATTTACTATTATTATTATTTTTTAGAATTAGGATTTGTAAACTGATCGTACTTTGTTAGGTACAAAGGACAGTGCATCAAAGTACTTACAATTTGTGAGATTGCGAGTTTCATTTGATCTAATCAAGCGCATGGTTGCTAAGCCCTTGTTTCACAGCTTTGCAGTAAACCTCTGTGATTCGATCAGCAAGGCGTCTGGCAGCTTTCTTTGTGCAAAATAATGTTTCCAAAGTTAAAAAAAAGGTTCCAATCTCAGTGTCCTTCTGCTGCAGTGAAAGCCTGTTCAGTTCTTTGGGATAATTTTTCTCATTAGCAGACCTTCCCAGCGTAGTAGAAATTTCATCCTCCGCACGGTCAAGCCTCTTAACGGTATTACGGTTTTCAGAAACTGTTTTATGTAAAGCCATACCATAGTATCCCATAGCAGCAAACTCTAGGGGCGTATCAGGCCAAAATTTATCCAAAATGTCTACTGAAATAAACATATTGGTCAGAGTCGCCAAGAAACATAACGTTATCGTTTTCTTGTCTTTTTGATGAACGTATTTCAGGGTGGAAACCAAAAAAGGGGAATGAGTCAACGTAGTAAATTTTGGAAGTTCAGATTTATGTTTACTTAGTTTTTCACTGTGTCAGAATGACCCATATTAACGCCATTGGTTCACGGCGTTTAATTTCCATGATTTCATTCACCTCCCTTTCAGCCTTGCCAGACAACGCAGTAACATTAATTTCTGTGTTCTCCAGGCTTGTAGCTGGCAGGGTTGTGTTATCTTTACCGTCCTCTGCTGTGACATTCTCAGACTAACTGGACAAAGACTTGCTGTCAGGCTTGCTGTAAGTCAGTGTCATCAACTGAATACTTGAAGCCACCGGACACTGAGTTGTCTGATCCTTATCATTAATGTCCAAAATGAACATGCTGTGATTCGCAATGTAAAAGGACGATAAGAATGTGCAGAATATATCGTTAAGCCTTAATTGTCCACGTTAAGCTTTTATTTTTAATTAATTAGCCTGCCTGAAACGCGCCAATTTTTTTTAAAATGGATGCTGGGCCTAAACCTTGGGGATGGGCGAGCTTATTGCACCTTTGTTTACCCCACAACATTTTGCATAGCCATCCCAAGAGAAATCGAAAACAATGGTCATGCAATTTTTTTTTTTTTTTTTTTGGGGGGTAACCAAGGTGCATTATGATCTATGTGAAAATGGTGAATAAGCGGAAGTTTACATATATCATTGAAGCCCGACTTAACGCTTCTGCAGTGTCTTGTTTAAAGTGCAAACCATTCCAACAAGTCTGTAAAGGCGATTAGACTGTCAAAAGTTCTGCTACATTTTTGCTATTTTAGCCTTAATCGGCCACTAGCAGCCTTGTTTTCAGCATCAATAGGAAACTAGCGCGATCCCAACTGTGAACGCTTACTGTCTAAAACAACTTGGTAGTCAGTTTTTTTGTAAAATATAATATAAAAGGTATCCGGTATAAACACATCCGATACGTAACTCTCCACTTTATAGATCAGCGCAGCGCAGTTTCGCTCCGTTACAGAAATCGCTCCGAAAAGAAATCACTGTTCTCATGTGTGAACAGAAGTCCTATGGAGTATGATTTTCGCACCGGTGCAAAAGCTATCCGGTATTAATAGTAATGTGGACATTAAAGCCAAACTTACGCCGTCTGTCGGACAAGTAGAATCCGATGCAGTAACTGCCCTGCGAGCAAATGCGTCTGAGTTTATGTCCTTCGGCCACTCGATACCAATATATAGCCATTTCAAAACCAACTTCACGGCACTTAAGAGACTGTTCCATGATGATGCTGCTAACCATGAGGAGTTGTTTCCTACCGCATCTCGCTGGATGATTTCTTGTTTGGCTGCGGTTGGATGTTTCCATGACTTGTTGATCATGATCGATGAGTCGCGGTTTGTGATTGGTTTGCATCAACCATGTCCATTTGTTGTTCCTAGTCTATTTCCGTCTTTAGAGAAGAGAGACAAACCGTCGTTGACTTAAATTAGCCTAAAAAAACAGCCTACCTTTTAGGCTCGTTTTGCGTTTTCCCTTGAAATATGATGTCTGTCCCAGACCGAACGCTTATATTCTATCAAAATGCAAGGTCGCTTGCAAATCATTAAGAACCGTCGGTTACGTTGTGAAACTCTAGCACGGTTAATTTGCTTCTGTTTTTTTATTGCATTTCTTTACTTTGCTTTAAACTTACTTCATTTGCTTCCAAAGTCTTCAACAACAGTAAAGCGTGGGTGGAACGGTTCTTCAGCGACGTTGATTCCTGCATTTGAAGGCAATAACAAGCGCATAAATTTTTTAAAATTTTTTTTCGTAAACCGCTCAAATGCGGCTGATCACTATAAACCGTGTGAAAGTGTGTGCTAATACTTAATTTGAGCCTTAAAATCCCACGGCTACAAATAGATTACAACAACGCTATTAAAAAAAGCTTTGAAAAGTGTTTTTAAGCTTTGTGGAAACAAAAAACGGAACTTGACGTCGTAAGTAACTTTGATTACGCGTGCCAGAATCGCATTCGATCCTTAGAAACATGTAACCAAGGAAACAAAATCATCCAAACAAATAACATTTCAGTTTCAACTGGTTGAGGCCAAGAAGAGAAAATTTCACGACAACCAGATAAATTCAATCCTAAACAAATTAAAGAATCGCTAACCTACTTTTGAATGAAAAGTTGACGCAGTAGTTTGATAGCTTAAAGGCAAAAGCAAAGTCAGTCTGGGAAAATAACGATTTTCGCACGTGCCCTGTACTTTTGCTACAAGCTTACGCCATCGAGGAAGAAAAAAGAGCAGATGTGAAAATAACACAAGTTTTACCTTCCTCGCTGAAATTTCTCCAAGCAGTCGAAGTTCCTTGCATTGTTATAGCAGGTAGATTAAAAACGTTGGATCACTCACCGTTTCTGGGAATGGAGTCATCTTTCTACCGACGCTCAAAAATAAATAAATAGGCGCGAAGGCTCCTCAAGACTCGACGAGGACGTCTCGACTTCACTTTATGACCTTACGAGGATTACTCTATAACACAGGATGACTCGCCGAGGATGACTCGATGAGGCACCATTACTTGGCGAGAATTACTCCATGAGACACGTTGACTCGACGAGGACCACTCAACGAGGGTGACTCAACGAGGGTGACTCGACGACGGTTGACTCGACGAGGGTAATTCGACGAGGGTGACTCGACGAGGGGACGACTCGAAGAGGACGACTAGGCGAGGATCACACGACGAGGCAAGATGATTCAACGAGACTACTCTGAGTCATAAGGGAGGGACATCTGTTTTGCGAATTGTTTTGACGAGTTTATTTTATTTTTTTTTTTTCAATCATTTGAAATGTTCAGTCTATTATTAATTACATTTATGGCCAATCCATTGTTCTTCTTATTATAGGCACATTTCATTTCATTTCATTTAGTATAATTATAGTCAGCCTTCTCGCCTGCCAATTTTGTAACCTGAATGATAATGGTGTGGATGGTTTTCTCCATTTTATATCAAGATCACGAGTTCAATGCAACTAACTGCAGGCATAAACATTGATGCGCTTTCTCTCCTTGCCTTCAAATTTATTTTTCCACCTTCTAATGTTAACAAAAGACTATTCATAAAGAGAGAGAGAGAGAGTACTAGTAGTAGAGAGAGTCCCGAAAATCTTTAGAATGAGTTAGAGTCACTATTTAAAAGAGCTGTGTCGCCAAATTTACCCCCAAATTGAGTGAAACATAAAAAATTAACTGCTCAAAAGTGGGTATAAATAACAAAGCAATAACATGTGGAGTAGAGGAACGGATGGAGAAAGTTGAAAAACATTTAGACAGAAATCAGCAAGGTTTTTTTCTATTGCTTATGTACCAGAGAATATTTGTGAGATAAGTGTCTGACATTGTCCGCGGATTAGGATCTCCCTTTTTTTCCTATAACAATACACTTTATACAGGTGTTTATAAGAATATCGAGCTGAATATGTTAAGACTAAACCCCCGGCTGAGACTTTGAGAAAGATAAAATTTTGTGGTTTAAAACCTGTAAATACAATACAATTATATATCTTCAACTTACTCCATTCTCCAAACGGTGAAACTTGCAACAAAATGAAACTGAAAAATTACCCTTACTATAATATATAAAACCCCAATCTATCCAGTTTCTACTATCAGGTCATGGGCTTTCCTCGTCGCATTTGTGAATTAAACTCAGGATAGACGCATAGACGGTTGTTTTTCCTTCATTTAGCACTAAGCTTGCCTTAAATTAAAAAAAAATGTAACCCTACTTTTTAAGTAAGTTCATCGGCAAGTTAAAATTAGCCAATAACCTAATGGGGAAAGCTCTTTCGCCATGATACTGATAATGTATTTAAATTAATACATTTTCTATTTTATTGCTGGTATGCACGTGACGTCACGGCGGCCATGTTGGTGGTCAAGAACAAAAGCATTTTTCTCCTCTGGGAACTAAACTCTATTTTCATGTAAATTCTTCGAGGAAATATTCTTTTGTTTTGACCCCCAACATGGCCGCCTTGTCACGTGGTTGCAAACCAAGAATTTGACGATGATCATACAGATGGCATTAGTTGTGCATGCGAAAACTATGATGTAAATTTTGCAAAATTTCCACTTCAAATCAGAAACGCATTATACTGTTGTACTCATGAAAGGCAGCAGGCAAAATTTCATATTTGAACTCTTAGGGCCTTTTTTCATGAAGGTGGGGGACCCCAGGAAGGTGAGGTAACCCGCCTGTCCATATAATCTGTCATTTTAATTTGATTAACAATAGAAAGCAACAGGACTAAAAGTTGCAGCAAGAGCAGCAAGTGAGAGCAGAGAAGCCAAAACGCGTGGTTTGCCAACATTTTTCTTGTTCACGTGTTAAACGGGTAGTACGATTGCATGTAGAGGCGGGTTCTTTTCTAACCCCACCTAAGCGGGTTACCCCACCTACCTCGGGTCCCCCACCTCCTTGTACTGTCAAACTCAGAAAAAGGTGAACGCCTGGAAAGTTTCGCGGGCGCCCGGTACTTTGAGGGAAAAAGAAAACAAGCTTAGCAACTCGACAAATAGTGTTTAACACAATCTAAGAATCAGTGGTCATCCAAACGAGAAACAACGACGGTCAAAGCTGTTGGCTCATTGTCAAAGTGGAAAAATAGAACTGTATCTTTGCGTAAACTAATTAGACTATTTAAGCGCACACTTTGTTCATTTGTCTATTCGATATTTTTAAAGTTATCATAACTATAGCAAAATTCTCAAATCTGATTGGCAATCAACTGCCATGCTTTCAGCACTAACAGGACAGTACGCGCGCACTTAAATGGCCTTTTTTTCACTGCTTGGAATTTCTTGTGTTTTGAGTTAAAATAGAGCCTTATATTATCACAAATTTTGTTTAAGTTAAGATTAATGGGTAGGAGAACTTCATGTAGTCTAATTCGGTCTGTAATCATACTATAAAATTATTGGATGAGGTTTTTGTGATAATCAAGGTCGAGGTAAAAATCATACACCGCGGTCATACATGACATGATTACCCGTGACGTCGAGTTTAGATGACGTCCCAAGCGCTGCTTTCGAAATCTCACTGCACGCTTTCGGCCAATGACAAATGAGATAGTGAGTTAAATGTACAATAACAGACCAAATTGGACTCCACTCGGTCCTCTTCCTATTACAAATTAAACACTTAAGAAATCGGAGATTAAAAACTGCATCATTCTTGGCCATTAATTGGCAATTAATTTATTCAGCTTCAATTCTTAATGTTCCCGAAGATATCGCAAGCACAGTGAAAACAAAGTTTTTTAGTTTCTTATGGAAAAACAAAAGAGATAAAATTAAACGAACTGGGCTCTATCAGGATCTGGGAAGAGGCGGAATACGTATGGTAGACATTGACATAATGTTTAAAGCTCTAAAACTAGCCTGGATTCCAAGATTACTGACTCCAGGGAACCAGAATTGGAAAACAGTTCCTGATTATTACCTAAGAAAATTCGGCAGGCGTTTTGAGGGGAGCTCGTATTTCTTCCCTCCCCACAAACGCCTGCTCAACAGAGCACAACATTCCTTTCCCATTGTTGCATTCGCGTGGTAAGTGACCAATCAACGGTTTTTAAATAAAGTGTTGACAGGCTAAACATGACTCATAAGCTCGTGATAGTGAAAAAACGTGACCCAGAACGTGACCCTAGAGTCACCTTTTTCCATCTTTTCTTTCGTTCGCTAAGGTTATGCAGTGCACAGAGAATTCTAAAATCTGACTGAGTAAATCTTACTTTTGCCACTCCGAGACTAACATTTATTAGAGGTGACGAAGGTTTCTTAAAGTTTCATGCAGATCGCGTGATTATCGGGTTACCCTGCGGTCAAGGTCAACTTTCCAGAATTTGGAAAGTACAGCGTGATTGGCTAAGCGTGGGAAAGGAATGTTGTCCTCTGTTGAGCAGGCGTTTGTGGGGAGGGAAGAAATACGAGCTCCCCTAAAAACGCCCGCGTGGGAGGCTACGGAAGCGACGGCCAGAAATACATCTGCTATTCGCAGGCTACGAATTCGTCAATGGCGTCTGCGAATCTCGCACTCGATCATTCATGTGTTGCAGGTTTTATAGTAATAAAAGGGGGCGGTAAGTGTTTTCCTCTGTTGGGTAGGTTATGCTCTGGAAGGTTCTGCATTTTCACTGAGCAAATGTGATTTTAGCCGCTTGTTTCACACTGAGAGGTCATGGTACACATATCGATTTACTGTGCCTTTTGTTTCTGGTCGGCAGGATTTGCCCTCTGATGAGAGAGCATTTTCTTTGACCCGAGAACGTAAAGCTTTTTATTGCGGCTGAATAAGGGTTTTAACTTTCTCCAAAGTGCCTTCTGGATCTGACTAACTAAGTAGTTTTCTTCAGTCCGTGAATGTAATGTTTTTCTGCAATGTTGTATCCCGCTGGGCCAAGCTCGTTAATTTTCTTTGCAGAATGTTAAATTATCACGGATAGTGATTTACAGATCCAAAATTATTAGAATGAAGTGCAGCTTAAACTTAAGCTACATCAACTAAGGAGAATTGCATTGTGGCTCAGTAAACTCCATCAGTGTTTCTCTTATAATAGTGTGAGTCTTTTGACTGGAGCGCGTAGTTTCTCCCTTGGTAATAGCTTTTTAAAGCTTAACAGTCTTTGGACTGTTTTGTTATTGCCACTTTGTGATCAGCCAGGACTCCGGACTACCGAAAACAATTTCGCACTTTCCTTCTCTCGCTTTCTTCTCGTCCTCCTCTCCCTCTTCACCGACGCCAATAGCTGCGGCCGAAAGTCCAAGTCCAAGCTGAGAATAGATATCCGCGGCGAAACGACTATTATCGTAGAGTTTTCTAAGGTTAGAGCAGCTTTAGCCAAGCGTGGGAATAGCTGAAAGATTAAACTTTTGCCGAAACCGGTCGCGGTAAAGATGTTTTCGCTACTATGCCCAGCCAAGTTGCAGACACTCGTCTAGCCTGAAATCATGACCAAAAAAAAAAATAAATAACGCCTGATCTCAGGTTAACACTCGTCTGAAGCACAAGACAACGCGCATTCATCAAGATCACACGCACGATTCGCGTTGGCCATCTTGGTGATGACAAACTGATGACCACGCTACTAGGTGATGATGTTAACCGTCACAATTGACCAATCAGAGAGTATATAAGGAGCTGATATACCGGAACAGGCCGTTAAAAAAATGCGTACAGGCTCCGCCGCCCTGTCTCTCCCCAGCCCCCGCGCGTTTTTCGCATTTCTTTTTACTGAACGACCTTTTGTAGCGTTGCAGTTGTGTCCTCCGTTGCAGTTTGGTCCTCTCACCTATCAACCAATAGAATGGGGTTTTGTTTCTTCCAATCAAAGTGCGTTGTGATCGTGTCTTCTTCATGTGACTTCCCAACTAGGGGAGGGCTGTAGTATGAGTTTTGCTCGTTTCAGTGTCCTGATCGTGTGGAAGACTTGTGTATGAAACACTTTTGGAGCGTTTTCCCTGATGGGTTTTGGAGAATTTTACAGAAGTTTGAGGTTTGTTCGAAACTTTCCTCGGTCAACGCATATTTTCGTATGTTGGAGAGCTAGAAAGCCTGGGACAAGGATGAAAGCACAATCAGAGATTTCGAAGAAGGACAGTAGCAACAAGAATGTATTTTCGAGCGTCTGAGGTAAGGTGTTATTCGCAGTACTTTCAAAGGCGTTTTTATATGAGGATTAGAGTCATGGTACAGATAAGCTCAAGCTGGGCTAGCTCTTGTCTTGTTTTTATAGATCGCGAAGTTGTGAGCTTTTTTGATTTTGCTGCAAATTGTAAGTTAAGTTACTGCTTAAGCTTATTCACTGAACCGGGCTTGTAAAAATGACCGTAACAAGAAAAAACTGAAGCATTGTTCATGGGGATTTTGAAGTCTTCCTTTAGAAAATAATATATAAACACTTGATTTAGAAAATAATAACCTATTTCAAAGTTTAGGCTGAAGAGTTTCCTGTATCATGAGGGCCCTCAAATTAGCAAATTTAGGGATGAGTGCAGTCATTCAGGCAGCAGACTGCATGATTCCCTGAAAGTAGCTAAGAATAATAATGTGGAAATTCAATGTGGATGTGTTTTGCTTTTGATTTGGAAGATGATGCTGTTAGACTTTTTTGGATCAAAATTCTGCAAGAAATGTGAGCACAGTTTAGCCTGCTTTCAATTTTTTATTCGGCTAACTCTCCATGGACACCTCTGGGATCAGAAAAAAGGGTCTGTCTTAAGAAGGTCCGTCTTTTAAAGAATCATATAAAGGAAGTAGAGCAAAGTAGGGACTGGCTCTAGCTGTCCAATTTATGGTGTAGCAAGATGTCAGTCAAGGGATTTTGTATTTTAAAATTTAGCATGAGAGCTACAGTACTCCTGGACTTACTATCATGCTGAATTTTAATATATACAAATGTAGAAAGAGGCCTTTTTGTGGATGTGAGGGCACATAAATTATGTCCCTAGACAAAATTTCAAATACTTTCAATTAATATAGTTTCACGTTTTTGCATTTCTGTATTCAGCCCATCGTTAACTGTGTTTGCTGTCACTTACCCTCTGCTTATTAGAATTTTGCCCTATCAGAGCCTCTAGAAGGTGGACTATTAATTTTCAATACTACAGTTAAAATGTTAACCTGCAAAGAAGTGTTGATACCAGTGGGGTTAATTTTTTCATACTCACACATTGAATATGTTGTGGCCTGCTTAAGGCAGCACACAGAAACTTTTGGCATACAGTAAACCCCATGACTCAGAACCTGGATTTTAAGAGCCTGTTAGGCGAAAATGAGCCAGTTGAGCCCCCCTTCTACACTGTATATAAGAACCTGTTTAGCTGAAAATTTGAAACAGGTTCTTATCTAATTATGGAAAAAATTCTGTACACTTAGGTAAATATCAGATAAGTCAGCTTTCAGAATTTTCTTTGGAGACATAGGTGCCTTGTCACTCCAACTGAAATTTATATGCCAATGAGGTCAATGCTTTAGCTCCTTATCTGGTCATTTTTACATAACTTCTAATTTTTTTTCTTTACAAACCATCGTTTGTAAAATGCACTGAAAAAAGTGCCAATGATAGCTTGAGAGACATCTTTAATCAATGGATGTACACACACACGCACACCCACACTAGAGCTCTACACACAGAGAGAGATTTGCAATCACGTTTTGGAAGGGAAAAAACTCATCAAAAGGTTTAAACTTCAACAAAAATTAAACTAAGAAAAACCACAAAAGGTACTCATCATAGCATCTTTTGAAGGAGACGATGAAAAAGCATATTACGCTAGCTTCAAACACGTCTTCATGTAATCACTGCCTTTGCTTAATGTGCTTTATAGTTAATAATGTATAGTGTTTATCACCATAACTAAAAACAATGAAAATTTTCGGGGGAGTTTTCCCTTACAGTTGTCTCATAGGTATTGATCTGAAATAAGGTCTAGGGTCAGGATTTGGAGAGCAAAACAACACAGCCTCCCACCATGAAGTCCCAGGAATACTCCCCCCCCGGATTTGTCAGTAGTTAATAATAATTATTAACTACTAACTTATTATTGATAGCGTACATTTTGTGAACAGAAAATCCCGGAGGGGAACTGCCTTACATTTGCCTAATAGGTATTGGTCTGAAATAGATCTAGGGTCAGGATTTGAAGAATAGACATCACACCCCCACCAGGAATTGCTCGAAATACACACAGGAAAAAAAAATTGAAGGCATTTTATGAACTGGGCCCGTGATCCTTGAGTCACTATGTATCAGATAAACAAGGGTAAACAAGGTGTATTATGGGTAGTGTGAAAGAGGCAGATAAAAAGGACTTTGATATCAAACAATTATTTTTAAATAAGGTACAAATGTAGCAACTGTGCAGGCTGAAGACCTTACACAAATGTACTCATACAGTGTACAACAAAAATCTACACTGCTTTGTTTGGTCTTTTTTATGAAGAATAGTGCACTGCCAGAGCACCATGTTTATAGCTGAATTATGCTAAAATGTAGATTTTTCAAGAGGTGAGTTAGATAGAATCCACTCTCCTTCGCTGGTTAATATCCAGTATTAAATTCCTTTATTATTATCAGCTTTTTTTCTTGTGAAATTTTGTTTCTGTATCCTAGCCTCCCTCACAGTATTTTTAGGAGATTTGTATATCCTCCCTTCCCACAAAATGCCTGCATACCCAACATCAACATTTCTGATTTCCCTTTTTTTTATTCATGTGGTACATGTAACCAATCAACAATGAGAGGTATTATGTTAATTTTTTCCAAACTTCTGCCTTAAGAGTTGTGGGCACTGTGTAGTGAGAAAAAAGCAATGTTACTCTGCTAAGTGTGACAAACTCTTTTATGCAACTTTACTTTTTTGTTTCCTTTATGTAAAGTGGAATTATACATGTATTAACAGCAATTCTGCCAAATTTCATCAGGTTCTTATACGTGGATTTTGATATTTTGTCATTTGTTAACACAGCCTATGAAAGTCAACAAGAGTACTGTATGTTCAGTATGCCCAAAACGTGTGCAAGCACTGAGATCACCACATTATAGGACAAAGTGATGAAAACCGAATAAATTTGTTCTGACAATTTCTGGGCATTTTTCTCAGCTTGCTCTCAATTTTTTTCTTGAAAATTCCATTAATTAGCTTCAATGTTCTCTTGATAAAGATGTATCAGGGAGTTTTTTAGTGCATGCAGCTTTATGTAATAGAAAATGTATGTGCTCAACTTCTTGTACTAAAAGCTTCAAGAAACTCTAACAAATTGAAAAAAAAAACTAGAATCCATCAGAAAGGAGATCTGTGCAATTCACTAAGAATAAAGTTGTTGAGATTGGAGGGGGAAACATTCAAATCACACAACAAAGCAAACTTCAACGACAAAGTCCAGACACATGGGCTTCTTATACTTCTTAATATACTTCTGAAGTTCAGAATTAAAAACAGACTTCTGCCAATTGCTGCTTTGTCCTGATATCACAAACTCACATCTTGTCATTATTTATCGTGAGGTTATCTTTGTTCATTTGTATATACTACTTCTAGACACTCTCTGTAACTGTATAGGTACGTGTAATAAAAGTTCTCTCGTCCGTGAATTTTAGAATGTTAATGAAAAAAAAACCAATTCTTGAGTTATATTTTCTTTTTATTTTCATTTTTTGTACAGGCATGAAAGAAAACCAGGGATTAAAAGAAGCAAACAAAGGCTTGGATTAGCTGGTAGGCTTTATTGATATGTATTTTCCCTGTAACGCATTAGTGGTTAAATATTGTCCTTTGTGTAAATGTTGGTGTGTATGAAAATGCATTAGCAAAGGATACCAACATTCACTACTAGATAAAGTTATGGTAAAATGACTTATCGCTCAGATTCTTTTACCAGTGTAATAAAACATCTTGGTGGCTGTTGATTGTGTGCAAGAAGTATTTGGAAACTGTGCAAAATTTCCATGTGGTCATATGCAATAAAGAAGGTCTACCAGGAAGAAAATTGTGCACTTTTTCTGGAGACTGACTTTTCACAGAGGGCACTTGTTGTCATGAAATTCTCAACAACACCAAAGCTCTCAGAGACTCTGCACAATTTTATGATTAGTGTAACAATAGCAGTCTGACTTAATAAGGACAAACTCAGTCTTTAATGGCTGCCTCAAAGCTGCTACAAAAGCATCTGTTTTTTAGGCCAAGTGGCTTACAACTACAGGCGTACCATGACACCTTTCCTTCTTTCTTTTAAAAAAAAAAATGAAAATAAAAAAAATTTCATTGCACAATGGGCAATTAATAACTAGTGAAAGCCCAACAACATCAGCCAAAGCACTGAACGCAGAACATTTTGAACAAACAAAGTCAGCTGTTTCAAAAGGCAACGTGTTCAATGTCTAAGCAAGAAAAAAAAGAGAAAAAACCCAATTTTTCAACTGTCTCCTGCAATCATCAGGTGTAGTCAAGCATAGTCTTTTAAATAGCCAGGTGGCTTTGACAACCAACCTGGGCCCGTTTCTCAAATGCCCCGATAATTAAAGCTCTTGTTGTTTACATGCAAGATAGAGGTTTCAATAGTTTTACATCTAACATGATAAAACTATCACTTAGTGAAACAAAATAAAGTAGTTTGCTGTCCAGGACCGGTGCCCTTATTCTTTTTATTTTGATTTGAATATTTGATTTCGGGCCCGAAAAGTTACCGGGACTTTCAAGAAACCGGCCACAGCTCTAGTGATCCTATTTTCAACTGGCTGAGACTTGTTAAGTGTTATGCATAGAGGTTGGGCCTTGCTAGATAGTGCAACTGGGGTTTTGGTCGGCTGGCACTGTTGGGATTGACTGACCCTCTATTGGCTGAAGTCCATGGAGTTTCTCTGGAGAGGCTGCCAAATCCGGGGGTTGCAGGGCTACAGGAGCCTCTCTAGGTTGTGAGCTGTAGAATGGCTGTCTGCTCCTGCGGAGGATTCTTCCATCTTCTGTCTTTACGTCATAGGATCGCATATCTGCTAGTTCTCCTATTTCTGTTTTGAACCATGTCTGGCTCTTATCACGGGGAAGTGGCATTACTCTGACTGTCTCGCCTTTCACCAGTGGCAAGAGCTGCTTGAAGGTGGGTTCGCGTACATTGCCCAAACATGTGCTGAGCTGGCGAGGTGTTAAGCCCCTCCATTGGGGTGTTTCTTCAGCTTAGCAGAGAAAGAAAATAACCAGCTCCAGCTGATGTTTTGGCTTTCTTGATTAAGCTCTTTGCAGTCTCGAGTGTGTTTTCTACTCGTCAATTGCTTTGCGGTTAGCCCTGGGAGCTGGTTACATGCTCAGTCCCAGATGATCAGAAAAAGTTCTCAAATTGCCACTTAGCAATTCATTAGGTGCTCCATGTGTGACAAAATGTCTCTTAAGTCTCTTTGTGATGACAGTTCCTGTTTTGCTGTGTAAGTAATCCATTTCGAAATACCCAGAGTAATAGTGTACTGTGCAGAGATAATTCTTGTCATCAAGGGTGAAGATGTCAGTGGCAACTTTCTCCCAGCCGACCTTGATGTTGGCTAAGTGGTTGTTTGGTCTAGTTACTCTGGTTACTCTGAAGTGACGTACAGACGTCACATTTCTGGATGTAGTCAGTGATTTCAGCATTCAAGCCTGGCCAGTATACTGTCTCCCGTGCTCTGCATAAACAGCCAAGCAACCCGATATGGGAGTCGTGTAGCTTCTGCTTGATCTTTTTCCTCAGGGTCTGCAGTATGATGCATCGCTGGCCCTTGAATATTACACCATCATGTACTGAGAGCTCATCTCAGATTTCAAAGTACTGTATTTCCTAGAATAATAGCCGTCCCTTGATTAATTGCCTCCCTCGAATTAACACCCCCCTTTGACGAAAATACTTAAAATAATAGCCTCCTTCGAATAATCGCCCCTCCCCTGCCCCTCTCACCATCTTCTCTTCCTTTTATCCCCCCCTGTCAAATTGAAGTGCAATGAGATTCAGCAAAACTGATCAGTGACGATTCAAGCTCTGAAAATATTAGTCAAGGAACTAAATTTGGAACACTTTGAAAGCATGATTATTTTTTGAATTAATGGAAAAATAAAACAAAATATTTAGGACACGACTTCCAGTGAGCAATATTGAGATAATTGGCTCCCTCAAATAATCACCTTCTTTCGAATAATTGCCCCCTTGTTTGTGCAAAAAAGAAATATTATTCAAGGAAATACAGTACTGGTGAATGGCTGCTGGTTGTTCATGCTTTGTATCTGGGACACAATCCAAGATTGCTTTCTTTACAAACTGTAGAGTTGGATCACAAGCGGTCTCTCTCTGAAGTTCGTTAAGCTGGTGGTCTGGAACAGGAAGGAAGTGAGTGGCATTTATGCACTCCACCTCTGATTTTGAGGCTGATCACTCATAGTCCTCTGAATAAGCTCTTGACAGGGTATCAGCTAGCAGCGTCTCCTTGTAGCGTATTTCACAGTCATATTGTTAAAGCCGCAACAGTAGGTGCTGTAGTCTCTTGAAAACTGATACCAGAGGCTTCTGCTAAATGGAGACTAATAGTTTGTGATATGTCCAGAGGATGACTTTCTGAACATACACATGGTGGTGGTTGTGTTCCATGCCGAAGAGCTGAAGACCTGGCCCAGCAATTCCTTTCAAATCTGTGAGCACTTCCTTCCTGCCATTGTGGGTGCTCTGCTTGCATTGGCTGGCCTAGCTGCAAAGCCAGGTCCATCTCTAGATGCATCACCTTAGCCTTCGTTTGGGTCAGTTTTACTCAAGTACTTGAGTACTGGTGCTTTGGAGACAGCATCTTTAGTTTTCTCAAAGCCATCTTCCTGTTCGTGAGTCCAATATCACTCAGCTTTCTTGTGTGTTAGATGGCACAGTAGCTCACACAGTTCTGATAGGTCTTGTAGGAACTTAGACAGATACTTCACAAGCCCAATGAATCTCTGCCGGTCACTCCATCTTAATAAGTGCTTTGACTTTTTTTAGGATCTGCTTTAAGCCCATTCCTTGTCATTACATGCCCGGTGAATGACACTTCACTGCACTTCAAATGGAACTTGTTCTTGTTCAGCTTGATATTTCTCGCTCTGCAATGATCGAGGATGTTCCTTAGATTTTGATCGTGCTCAAAGTCAGCCTTTTCACCAGTGTCCCCCTGCCCAATGATGACTAGAAGCACCTAATGAAATTAATTTTTAGACAGCAAGTTCTACCAACCTCTTCTAGTCCCGCTACAAGTGCTAGGTCGTCTGCAAATCCAAGCTTGGTAAGATCTCGCATAGGTTGTCTTCTGCTCTGACTAGGCTGATTCGGTAGACCCCTCTTATTTAGGCTGTCGGGGAACAGATGCAGAAAGTAATTGAGCACAATAATGAAGTAACAGGAGCAAGGGTGTAACCTTAGTACCCTGCTGTATCGCCAAAGAATGTGGTTTCTTCTCAGGACCAATTGAGTAGCCCAGTTTCCTCATATAGTGACTTTGACTCAGCAGCAGTTGGTTAAAGTTGAAGTGGAAGTGTTTCAGACATTGCGTACCCGCTTACGTGTTCAAGGCTTTCCTGCCTACGATTTCCACCGCACCTTACCAATTAACGCCTTTATTATAGACTCGGTCTTATTTTGCCACAAAACATATTCAAGTTTAGCAAGAAATTTAACCCTTGGAAGGGCTAATGACAGAAAGATGACCGTTGCTTTTTATTTCTTTTGTTCTCTTAACCCTTTAAGTCCCAATAGTGACCAACATCAATTTTCTCCTAACAATATCCATACAATGTCAAGAGATGAGGTTATGAGAATTAATAAAATGATCACCTAAGAGAAAATAGTTTGATCTTTTATCAAATTCTCTCAACCCATTCAGGGTCCGAAATTAACTTTTTAATATGGGCGCCAACTGGTGAGCAAGTGTAAATTTTTGGTCGCCAGGGGACAAATTATGGTCGCCGAAAATTCCCTTTGGCGGCTTGGAAACGTTCAACTCGTATTGATCGTAGCTGTGGTGGAGGTATATTTACAGGAAGATTCGTTTCACTTTTAAATTAAAAAAATATCCGCTGGATGAAAAGTATGACACCTGTTGGCAAATAGCTTCGAGGTTTCAATTCTTCATCATTTTCTCCGAACGTGAAAGTCTACAATGACAACCAGCTTTACGAGGTCGCCAGCTGGCGACCAACTATGAAATTCTGGTCGCCAGAACTGAATTTTTGGTCGCATTGGCGACCAGGAAGGCGCAATTTCGGACCCTGCCATTCTTTGAGGAAATGTATAGAGATCAGTTTGAAGAATTTGTACATGTATATTGGGGCTTAAAGGGTTAATGGAACTCAAGTTCGGATGAATTTGAGAGGTTTCTTGAAAGGCAAATAAGTTCTGCTCTATTATATTGAATTCACTGCTGCTATGTTAGAAAAAATCTGAAACATCACACATACTGCAAGAGTGGTGTAGGATATTACAAGAGGCCGTACCTTACAGAAAGTTCTTTTTATCGGTCTTTACTGGAAAATTTTGATGTTTTGGATCCCTAGTTGATTATGGGAGGTGGTCACTTGCAATGTAAAAGAGTTCTTGTCACATGGAACTTATCATTAACAGTTATGTTAGGGGAAGGAGGGTAAGAGGCTGGGTATTTTGATTTTGTCAAACACAAAATGCAAGTTCCATGTTTACTACATTTAGTGGTGGGTCTAGAGGTGGGAATTTTCAGCCACAGGTGGATAAGTCACTTTTGTACCCCATTCTCAAATGCTTCAGCCCACCAAACCCATACTGCTAAATGAAGTATCAACAGGTCCTAATATTGATCCATTATCTTTGCAGATTTTGTACCTAAAGATGCTCTATTCAGAAGAGAGGTCAGGTTTTCCATGGACAGAACCCTGTCACAGAACAGTATTTTCACAAATTAAGGAACTAGAAAGAGAAAACAATTGCGTCATGATATTTGGTTCAGTAAATCAACGTTTTGTAGTAGTGATATCAACATTAGGAAAGAGGATAAGGGTAGGGATCAGATCATAAAGATCTGTAAATGTTTAGTACTTGTCAGTACGATGGTAGGCAGTCAAAAGGAAAATAATTGTATCTTTACTTAAATGTTGGGCTCCTCATAAGAGTCAGGCAATTTTGAAAGATACACCTTGACTTTTTAACCAACTTTTATTAAATTGCTCCAAATTCAAGATGGTATTTTTTCTGAAAATAAATTTATGGGCGTGATTCCTCAAATTTCTGTCATTCATTGTTCATTATTAAATCAAGGGTCAAATAATTAACAAACTTAAGGCAAGAATTCATACGGCTGGGATATTTGCTCTCCTCACCATTTATCCTGGAAGAGACTTTACATGAAATGGTACTAATTGGGAAGGCAAATGCTAGGTGCTTTCCTTTTTTATTTACTAGCATTTTTTACTTTTTTGAGACATTTTCCTGATATTTCACTCTGAAATTTGTATCCTACCCATAAATGTCAACCATAAAAAAATTCTCTATTATGGTTTATCATGGCATCTAGGATATAAAAGATATGGGAGTGTCATATCATGACTTATGGTAACTCCTACATGGAAACCTGGACCTAAGTTAGTTTTTAAGTTCTTACCTGTATTTCATTCAATAGGAATGTTACCCAAGCCCAAGTTAAATAAATAACTAGGTTTGAGGTTACCTAATAGTTCCAGGGTCGTCACTAAGATTTCAAGTTGCCGGGTAAATGCCACAAGTAGGCGGGGAATCAAACGGCTAGGGATTTCTTTTGATTCTATTTTTCTTCTATTTTTGTATGAAAGTAGCTGGGGACCACAGTCATAGTAGCCGGATGAGATCCCCGGCCTCCCAGCTCTTAATGACAGCCCAACTAATACACCGTAAACACGAACTATTATTATCATTATGTACTTGGGATGGATTCCTTCAATTTAGATCTTAGGCGGGGTTCTCCCTTGTCTTCAGTACATGGTATAAAGAAACTAAAATAAATGTGCAAAATTAAGTGCTCATTAGTATGGTCCGATTTTATTTTATAAATTGGTATTTTTTGTATAACGTCTCTTCAGCCGTTGTGCATGTGTTGCTATTATTTCTACGTATCACCGTCACAAAGGCTGGTGAAATCACGTACCAAACATATTGTATTAACTTACTTGGAAAATGGCATACAATGTATCACATAAATTTTTTTTTCAGCTATAAACTGAAAATTTAAAAGAAAATTGCATTCTTTGAATGAACAGATCTTGAACTTTTCCTGAATCCTCCTCTCATACTTACAGTATCTGGATGTTTGCCTATAGATGCAAACCTCTGGGGAATGTTATCTCTGTTGCACTTCCTTTTCTCTCAGGGTACAGGGGTATCAAGACATGAATGAGAAAGGAACGATTTTATATTAAGCCTATGGAAGGGTTAAAAGCATGCAGCTTTTTCGCTGATGTATAGACTGACCCAGACCCAGTTTTGTAATAGTTAACTAGCTCCTTTTATATTCATCTATAACTGGGGGTTTGACAGTGCCTGTGGTGGATGGCCATTGTATTTATAACGAGTCCATCCACCCTTATATAGGTCCCCTGCATGCCCTCGTACTCTTCTTGACCACAGGCTGTAGGTTGGTGGGGAAGCTAAGTTAGCACTGACTTTATAGGCCCCATTTATATGAAGAATAATTGTCCCGGGAAAAGGTTCTCTCTTCCTTTAGCGATCAATTATCTGAGAATAAAACTGACCCCTTTGCCCAAGCTAATAGCGCGCGCATGCTCTGATTGTCTAAAAGCAGCGATCGCGCATGCGTTCAAAGTGTTCGTGTGGAGAAACGTTGACCCCCTTCGATCGAAAGGGTGAGCGGTCTACGCGCGGCACCCTTATAGCCGAGCGTAAATTTATAAAACGTTGGCGCTCAGGGCGGCTAAAGAAGGAGAGTGACCCTTATACCCCGGACAACGTTTCTACATATAAGCGAGGCCTTAATTGGCTTAGCGGTAATAGGCATCGTGACGTGACCTGACCTAAATATTGACTTTCCCCAGTTTATACTAGGAACAAACGGCCTTAGCGTTTGAATCAAAAACCGTTCATGTTTACTTAAGTAGTATAGTAAGGACCGAATTCAGTTCTTTTTGGGAAGAATCTCTTAAAGTAGGGAAGGCATACATTATCGGAAACGTGCATAGTCATGAAGACGAATGCAAACTAGCTTTTTTTAAAAAATGTAATATACGCCCTTCCACATTTCCCATAATGCACCTTATTTGCCCCGAAGATTTTGCATAACCTTTGTTTTCATTTCTCCTGGGTATTGCAGTCGTCCCAAGAGAAATTGAAAACAGTGGTTATGCAAAATTTTTGGGGCAAATAAGGTGCATGCATTATGGAAAATGTGGAAGTCCGCCATTGCACATCTCCCACACGCCTTGCCCTCCAAAGATTTTCCATAACCTTACACTTAATTTCCCCCTGGTATTACAGTCGTCCCAAAAGAAATTAAGGACTGCTTATGCAAAACAAGGTCTATTACAGAAGATGTGAAAATGGCGAGTTCTCCCTTTTAGCTTTTTACCTTTTCTTTGTTTACGAAAAGGGCAAATTTTGACAAGAACTTATAACATATTTATCACCCTAAACCTAATTAACACAGGATGATAAAAAAGAGGCATGTCGATCATTGGGGTCTTACGAAAATGACATTTTGCGAAATTTGGCAATTAAGATTCATCAAAGGTCAGGCAAAAAATTTAAATGAGAACAGAAGAGGCCTATTGGCAGTTGGCGATTTTCACGAGAATTGCAAATTGGAGAAAATGGGGAAATTGGCAAGAATCTATCAAAGGTTTTGCAAAACCTCAAATGAGGTGTCAAAGAGGGAAATCTTGACAAATGGCGATTATAAGAAAATGGCAAATTTTGGGCGAAAGAGAGAAATTTCCGGCAAAAATAGTGAGTATGTTAAAAGTCTCTTGCCAAATATTCACATAAGATGACAAAAAAGGACATCTGGACAAATGGCGATTTATTTGGCAAGAATTTATAGGTTTGGCAAAAATTAAAACAATATGTCAAAAGAGCTAGGCATGTCGATAATTGTGGGTTTTACGAAAATGACCAATTTTTGGAAATTGGCGAATTTGGATTCATCAAAGATCTGGTGAAAATTTTAAATGAGACAACAAAAGAGGCCTTCTAGGTTTGCAACCACGTGACAAGACTACCATGTGGGGGATCAATACAATAGTATTTTTCTCTAAGTATTAACACGAAAATAGAGTTAAGTTCCCAGAGGAGAGAAATGCTTTTTTTTCTTGAGCACCAGCATGGCCGCCGTGACGGCGAGTGCAAACCAGCAATATGGACAGTTAGCGATTTCACGAAATTCGTAAATTGAGAAAATGGGGAATTGGGCTAGAATCCATCAAAGGTTTGGCAAAAACTCAAATGAGGTTACAAAGAGGGAGATCTTGACAAATGGTGATTATAAAAAGAAAATGGCAAATGTAGGCGAAAAAGGAAAAAAATTGGGCAAAAATGGACAGTTCAAGGGTTTGACCAATTACAAAGCGGTACCTTGACAAATGACAATTTTATAAAGTTTATAAATTTGGCAAAAAATTTTCAAACGTTTGGCAAAAACTTGAGCAGGATGACAAAAGAGGCATGTCGATAATTGTGGGATTTACGAAAATGACATATTTTGCAAAGTTCGCGAATTTGGCAAAGGAATCATTAAAGGTCTGTCAAAAAAATTAAATGAGATAACAAAAGAGGCATATTGACAGTTGGCGATTTTCTCGAAAATGGCAAATTTGAGAAAACGGGGAATTGGGCAAGAATCCATCAAAGGTTTGGCAAAACCTTAATTGAGGTGTCAAAGAGGGAAATCTTAACAAATGGCTATTACAATAAGAAAATGGCAAATGTAGGCGAGAACGGCACATTTCGGCAAAAATGGCGAGTGTGCCAAACATTCATCAAGGGTTTGGCCAAATATTCAAATAAGATGACAAAAAAGGACATCTTGACAAATAGCGATTTTACGAAAATGACAAATTTGGGAAAAAATTTATTTAAGGTTTGGCAAAATTAAAACAAGATCACAAAAGAGGCATGTCGATAATTGTGGGTTTACGAAAATGACATATTTTGCGAAACCGGCGAATTTGGCAAGGACTGAGACAATGAAACAACAAAACAGGCATATTGACAGATGGCGATTTACACAAAAATGACAAATTTGAGAAAATGGGGAATTGGGCAAGAATCCATCAACGGTCTGGCAAAACCTCATTTGAGGTGACAAAGAGGGGAAGATTGAGAAAAGGTAGATTTCGACAGATATGGCGAGTGTGCCAAAAAAATCATCAAGGGTTTGGCCAAATATTCAAATGAGATGACAAAAAGGGTCATGTTGATAGCTGGCGATTTTTAGGGCAATGACAAATTTTGCAAAGATGGCGAATTTGGCAAGAAGTTATCAAAGGTTTGACAAAAATTTACAAAGAGATGACAAAAAGGGGCATCTTGACAAATGGCGATTATAACAAAAATGGCAAATTGGGCAACATTTCATTTAAGGTTTGCCAAAATTCAAATGAGATGACAAACGAGGCATGTCGATAATTGTGAGTTTTACGAAAATGACAAATGTTCGCGAATTCGGCAAGGATTCATCAAAGGACTGGGAAAATTGCCTGTTGATAATTAGCAAGAATAGCAACTTTGGCTAAAATGGCCAATTTGGCAAGAACTTTTCAAAGGTTTGGCAAAAATTTTGAACAAGATGACAAAAGAAGGATGTCGTTAATTGTGGGTTTTTACGAAAATGCCGTTTTTTGCGAAATCAATGAATTTCTGGAAAAACCCATCAAAGGTTTGGCAAAGTTTAAATGAGACGGCAAAAACGGGCATCCTGTACAAAACGCGTTATTAATAAGAAAATGGCAATAAAGGCAAATTTCGTCGGTAAAAAAAAAATGCAGTGGCGAGTATGCCAAAAATTAGTGAAGAGTTTGGCCAAATATTCAAATCAGATGACAAAACGTTGCATGTTGACAGCTGGCGATTTTTAGGAAAATAACAAATTTGGCAAGAAGTTATCAAAGGTGTGACAAAAGAGATGGCAAAAAGGGGCATCTTGACAAATGGCGATTATAACAGAAACGGCAAATTTGGCAACAATACATTTAAGGTTTGCCAAAAATTAAATGAAATGACAAACGAGGCATGTTGACTGTTAGCGATTTTTACAAAAATGACAAATTTGGCGAAAATAGCGAATTTGGCAAGAAGTAATGAATGGCTTGCCAAATGAGAAAGCGAAAAATGGCCTGTTGGTAATTAGAGATTTTTACAAGGATGCAAATTTTGGCGAAAATGGCAAATTTGGGGAGAATATAACAGGACAGGTTTGAACAAAATTCAAATGAGATAACAAAAAAGGCTACCTTGACAATTACTTATTTTTCGAAAAAGGCAAATTTTTGCCAAAAATGGCGAATTTGACAAAGGTGAATCAAATGTTTAGCAAAAACTCATAAATGAGTTGACAAAAAGAAAGCATGTGAAAATTTGGGTACCAGTTGAGATTGAACCTCGTGTGGTCCCTGATCTAATGGTGCTGAAATGACAGAAAAATATCTGACAATCGACGTGACATTGTTATAAAGAAAAAAATAAAGCATTTTTATTGTCGTTGACGAAGATAGGTCCTCTGACTGAAAAACTTCCAAAAATGCATCGAGATGGAATTAACTAATTAAGAAAACCGTACTAAAAGCAAGCTTGAACAAATGTGGCTATAGAAACGCAAGTAATTCCTGTAGTCATAGGTGCATCATAAGTACTCAACAAAACAATGTGTTTAGCTGTTTAAGTTTTGGCAGTTATCTGTGTAAAGCCACCCTCTACCCTCAACAGAAAAACTCGATGAGGGAAAAGATCAGTTTTTTTAAGCATCATTTTCGATTATGTTTCCCGCGAATTGAAACATAACTTTTGTATAGTATTTCCTTGATTTCTGTTCTTGCTGATGGGGATGTGCTGCTGGGCGAGGTCGCATTTTCACGTCTAGATTAGCTATAATGAGGTTGAACATTATAATGGTGTCGCACATTTTTGAGTAGGAATTCAACGGAAGATTCGCGGTTGAAAAGTTGACTTTATAAGGTAGATGCATAGAAAGAAAGTGACTACATATATTGTGATCACGTAAATTACATTTGTCAAAAAGTGGATAAGATGGCTTCTATAGGGTCCTCAGAATAGATAGTATAATAATGGGGTAGGGGTTCTGAAATGTCATCAGCATACACCCAGCAAAAATTATGTAAGTTTGGCAGTCAGGATTCAGAGAAAGATACTAGTCCAAAAAAGTAGAGACTTCCAAGTTATGGTTGACAGGACATTCACCCACCTTTAGAACATCAATGACATCACAGTGCAAATTAAACCGTCTGTGATTTAAAACAGTGAGATTTGCCGATTAACCTCATCTACAACCAATGAACGTACTCCTACAATGGTATAACCCTTTCCGTTTCGACCAACTGCACTTAACAAAGCCATCATTTGAAATAACATATCCGTTTCAAAAGATGGGCCTGTTGCAAAGTCTTATATTGCGACATTTCAAACTATGGTGCTGTTTCTATACCACACTTTGCGTTATTGCAAAATACGGGGTGTTTAACTCTTCTGTTCTCAGCTCAAAAATCACGTCCAGTCAATTGACCCGATCGGCGTCAGAAAGTCATTGCTGGCAAAAAAAGGAGCACTTTACTGGGACCAAGGTTTGCGCTAACGCATAATGTGGTCTGGCAATTGTGACGTATTTTGCGTTAACTCAATCTGTGTTCTAGGTTTTAAGACCAAGGTTTGCGCCAAAAAAATATCGCAAACCGTGTCGAACGTAAAGAGTCACATTTTGAGATAAGTCGTTCCGTGTCCTTCCAAATAAACAGGGGAACCCAACGACGGTGTCCTCCCAAATACATTGAAAACCGCTCTTTTTAGGCTACCCAGAGTACAAACAGATTTGCAAGGGCTTCAGTGCTATATTACCGTAAAATTCCAAAAATAATCAGCGGGGCTTATATTTTTCAAAGGCCCTTTTTGAGGGGCTTATTTTCGGAGGGAAATTTGCGTCTCAAAATCGAGGGGGCTATCTTATAGTTAGAAGGAAATTTATGTCAGTAATTTGCAGAAAGATTTAACTGAAACTCGTCTTGAGGACTTAGACCTTTCTAAAACACAGCCATGCAAGTAGTCCAAGTATATTTTGTCTATATGGACCGAAGAAATCCAAGCCAAGAGTGAGGAGTAAACTACGCAAACAGAAATAAACTGTGACACTTTCTGACTGCATTCATTTGGGGCTTGTGATGGATCTTTGGCAAAGACAAAAATTTATACATTTTTGCTTTGTTTTGTTTTGTTTTGTATTTGAGGGCGATTTCCAAGTTCAAGACGCCCGAGGGGCTTATATCCGGAGGGACGATTTTACGGAGGATTTTTGCGTTACAAATATGGGGCTTATATTTGGAGGGGTTAATTTCGGAAATTTACGGTATTTTCCCCGAAAATTTAAGATGCAGATTAACGTATTACGAAAGTAAGAATTTTTCTGGTTCCTCTCTACATCACATTTTCGAATCCGAAAGTTTTAGGTTTCTTATTTTGTAAGAAATTTTTAGCCTTCCTCAAGTGATAGAAAATTCTAGGCAATATTTGCTTCTATTATGAACAGCTATTTTACAGAAAATTATCGTTTGGTTCCCCTGAATAGTCAGTATTTTGCGACGGCGCGAAATGTGGTTCCCAGATCGTGGACTATTTATAGGCTTCGCTTTTCAGGCCAGGATTTGAGTTATCTCAAACTGTGGACTGTGGAAAGAAGTCACATTTGCGTTAACTCAATCTGTGTCCTACCAATCAATCACCGAAAGTCACACACCTTTCTAGAAAAACTAGTGATTTTACAACCGTTTAGCCTTCATATTAAAACCGGAAACTCTAACTGTTTCCTGCGCGAATCAAGAATACAACACAATCAGCGAACTTACGCATTTTATGTAAAAGATCACCAGTAAAGACCTGTCTTTGAGCGCTTTATTTGCATAATGAACAGAATCAATTAGTGTCATATTTTCGTTAGCTGGTTCGCTTTTTATTCGAGTTCACAATATTCATAAGATGCAGAGTATCTGTATATGGACTTAGATGGTGAAAATATTTTGCGATTTGACTTGTCCTCTCCGCCAAGTCTTAGCTATCTTAATGGATATCGGCTGAAAATTAAGTTGATCGATACGAAAATGAGACACGGAGTAAAATGGCACAATCCGCTCTTCATATTTTTTATGACATCTAAAAACGTGAAATTTAACTTTAACGACCCACAGCCGGTATTGTTTTTTTCGAATTCTTAATGTAAAATGCCAAAACGACATTAAATATACTCTCCTTCGCAGGCTTCAAATCCGAAATTGTGTTGTTGATTCGGCCGCCATGTTTACTTAACCTTGCAAGACAAATTTTACTACCGTCCCCGACCCGCTAAACTTGCAAATTTTGCTCGAAGACCAAACTGCAACGGAGGTTCTTTTCCAGTCCTATGCCGCGACTACCACGATAGATCGCATGACCTGATTGGCTTGCATATCACATTACGTCAGAGGACATGTTCACAAGATAGGACATAAGTGCAACGGTACAACCTTTCACCACTATCTCGGAGCCTGGAACAGGCTAGGCCTCCTGTGAAGCTTTATCCGACATCTCTTTCAACCGCTCATTTTAGCAGACACTACTAAAAAGCTGATGAGACGAACAACAAAAAAAAAAAAAAAATCTGATAGAATGAAAATCGCTCCAAAACAGTGCATCAGTTGGTAAACTTGTGGCGGTGTAGAGGAGTTTTGCCCAAATTGTCAAACAGGGGAAACCTCAGAATCAATATGCATTTATTTACCGAAGATGAACGAAGTGCAGCGATTTAAATTTAATAGAATTTACATTAACTATAAATTCAAATAGTTTTTACAGTACTTTTCTCTGGGGAGCAGATTTTAAATAGGAGACTTCATCGGCCTTTTCTCAAAAAAGGCAATAGTCCCGCTTTAAATGCTGCTCCCCCGAAATTTCTATTTCTAAATCTAAGT
Source organism: Porites lobata (assembly GCA_942486035.1). Classification (NCBI taxonomy): domain Eukaryota; kingdom Metazoa; phylum Cnidaria; class Anthozoa; order Scleractinia; family Poritidae; genus Porites; species Porites lobata. The sequence goes on from CALNXK010000014.1 coordinate 5,028,691, forward strand.
GGCTTCCTTTTTCTTTTAAAAACTTTTTACGGGGGAATCAAAACATATTTTGGTTGATTGGTTGCGTCCATCGCGGTTCCCCCTGTTTGTTTTTTTAATAAAATACCATTGCACGAACGGTCTCTATTATTTTTCACGAGCCATAACCAACCACGTTCCCTTGCACTGAGCGAAGACGACACACCCGATCGCTCGCTTTTCAGGCGACTCACCCAGAAGCATAGGCGTACGGGCCGGGGGGGCGAGGGGGGCTGCAGCCCCCCCAAATTTTGGGCAACCCAGATTTTTTGGGTAGCACGAGAAAATTTGGGCAAAGCCAGTTTTTAAAGACGTCGGCATGTTTTTATTATTATTTTGAAGAGATGAATATTTCCTATTTTAACCTGAAGTCGGCGTAATAATCCAGTTACATTCACACGAGACAGTGGCTGCCTAGCACCCGACGAGTTTCAGCATGGTTATAAGGGAAAGGTATCATATGCTGATTTTTTTTATTGTTGGGCACTGTACTGCAATGGGCTATTTCCAGTCGTGAATTGATTAGAATAAACTCCTGCCTAACTTTCTAGAATCATCTCCGCTCGTAGAACAGTGTAGCAGATGGCATCAGCAATGGGTCTCAAAGTGAAGAAGTGGCTGACTAATTCTCAGTTTGAATTACGAGAAGAATCATATTTTTTTAAAAAAAATCTATCGAGCGGTTTAAAAATTATTCACTAATTTGTTAAAGTAGACTGAAATGTTTACAAAACCGCTAACAAGAGCGCCGTGATACAAACTAATCAAATCCTTCTTTGTAGCAATTGGCCGGAGCTATCTCCATGATCTTTCAACCACGTTTTTAAAAAGATTGAAACTACTATGAGGTGAATTTGCATGTCAAAAGCGCATCGTTTTCTACAGATAACAGCCAAACATCAAGATTTTCCTTTTTTTACCGTATTTCCAATGATAAAAACTTTATCCCAAAATATCTCGATAACACTGTTACAGATCCCGTTTTAACTTCATCAACATCGAAGCGACTATTGAAGGAAAAAGCCCCTGTGGTCGATTTTGGAAGAACAGTTCCCACGGGAGAAATATTGCTGCAAACATAATAGGTAATGGCTTCATTTCGTTGCTATGGCAACTCCGATGTCATTGCAACCCTGATCACAACAAATTTTCATCTTTATCTAATACAACTGTGGTGGCAATTTTTCCAAATGTTTGTTTATGGCGACGTAGTTTATGCTCAAACTTGGGCAGGTATTGACCCTGAAAAACTGTATCGAGCCATTTTCATATGCGAGTACGGCCTATGTTGTTGCATCGGCCCTCGTGTCTGTCCAACCGATTTGTAAAAATTTGAGCAACTTGCAAAAAATTTTTGGGCAAATGGTTTACCGCCCCCTGGCAAAAAATAGCCCGTACGCCTATGCCCAGAAGAGCACGTGCAGACGGAACTTTGGTCGTTGTTTAGCTTTGTTTTGAATCACCCAAAGAAAAAGTTCATTTACGAATTCTAAGCGTCTAGTTGAAATACAATCTTGGCAAGTCCCAAATAAAAAGAAAAATATATTTGGCAAACCGTTTTCCAAGACTATTTTACCTTATAAACTTTCCTAAGGCCTCTTTTTTTTACAGAAAGATTCATTTAATATACATTTACACGTTTTACAAAGTCTTCTTGCACTAAGCGAAGGCCTCCGGGATGTTAATAATTTATTTACCCAATAAATACATGATTAGCCTGGCTATTTGACAAAGGCAGTAGTGAGGGGGGTGTCAGGTCTCCGGTAATTTAGGGGGTCAGTCTCGGGACATGCTTCCGTTCACAAAAAAATTGAAAACCAAATTCTTAGAAGCGTAATTTCCAGCATTCTGAGGATTGAATAAAGTGATAGCAGTGTTAAGGACAGTTATCATTACGATAATTTTATATGGGTTAAGTCTTGCTTTTGTTGTTCAATGGGGTTGTTTCTTTCCATTATGAACTGTCAAAGGCCGTTTGCTTTTAAAGAACTTTAGATAGAGCGGCAGCGGGGTCCGAGATCTAAAAGCGATAAGAGAACGGTGGTATAGCTGTAAGGGAATTTAACATTTTCTATGTATTCTAGCAACAGCGTTTAATTGTCCTAAAATAACGTTTGGTGCAATGATTGTCATATTTTTCCAAAGCCGCTGGCCTGCTGAACTGGCTGCAGGGCCTTACCCTCTCTGTCCCGTTATTCTCACTTGATAATACGTATTTCTGCTTTCAGAAACTAACAAATGCTTCAATTATTGAAATGTTTTATATATTTTATTCCCGGCCTTTAATAAAACAGCTTCTTAGCATGTATATGGAAGATGCACGTTTTAAAGACAAAGAGAAAAGGATTCAGAAATAACTCAGGGAGAGGATGGGGATCGTCTTGTAGCGGAGTAAACTTGTTGTTTATGGCATCACTCATTGTGTTCAGGACTGAACGCCAATATTTTGTGATTCCTGGCTGGAAATAAAGAGAATGTTTGAGAACAGTATGTTTTAAAAAAACCAGACCCGGGGGTTTTCATATATTGGCCTACGGCGGGGAGGCTCCGCCGGAAAGGGTTACCTATGTTGGTGTGTTTCATTAGCTAGTTTCTTACACAGTTTGTGATTAGTCTTATTTGACTTAAATGTTGGCAAGCCAAAAAAAAAACTAATATATACTATATATTAGTTTTTTTATTAGTTTTTTTATTAGTTTTTTTTTTATTAGTTTTTCTCGTTTTGGTATAGTATACCAAAAAACGAGAAGTCCAAAGATTAGTGCATAGCTGATTCAGAACAACGTGTATTGTTTTTTTATAACAATATTTCGGTTGGCCATACCAGCCTTCCGACAACCTTTCTCCCGAAAGAGCTGTATAAGAAAGAGTAGTGATTTCACTTGTTGAAGTATATTAAAGGGTAGGAAAATCTGTCATTTGGGTCTGTTAAAGGGCCCAATAGGGCTAATGGTTTGAAAAGTCCAGAAAACGTTCTGTTTTTGAGATTAGTACTGTTGACAGACTCTCTACTTCCTTCAAAAGTCCGTCGAGCGCGGGTGATAAAATGTAAACCGCAGGGGATTTATTGACCACCAGTGCAAGGAAGTAGGAACAAAAAGAAAAAAAAAACAACGTCGGTGTACAGGCTATTCTATGTAAAACAAGTGCATTTACAGCAGTCAAAAGGGATACAAAGTTCTATAAACAATATAAACAATTATATGTGGAAGAGGCACCATTTGTCACTGATAGAAGGTATGCGAAAGGGAAAAAATGGTATATAAAAGGGTAAGGGGTTGGATTTTCTGGAGTTTTCTTTTTGTTTTCATTGTGCTTTGGATGAATTTTTTCAAGCGTTTTGACCTGTATAAAATGTTTTTGCTTTCCCCATCCCTCTCCATCATTAAACTGTTTTAACTGTCCGTTCCTAAAACAGCAAGCATCGGACGAGAACATAACCTACACTTAGGCAGTATTTTTCGTTTCGCTTGCGCCGTAGACCATTTTCGCCTGGGTAAGGCAAAACGAGCGAACTGCAAAAGAGAAAATCTTCAAAAAGTGAAGCAGGTCCGACAGGTTAAAGAGAGAGTAGTAATCCCGGTGGCGACATCGCACTTATAAAAAAAAATGAAAAGAGAAAATCGTGGCTGGGAAAATTCCCTGTCACATATTTTTATGTGCCGGGTTTAAAAGCTTTTTTAAGTGTTTGCCTCCATTCAGTCACACTGAGAATTTCTCTATTTGCCTGTATTTGTCAGCATAATTTTACTTGAACACAGAGCATCGTTTTCAAACATTAAGCATTTTGAGGAAGATGAAAAACGTCACCTTGAATGTGCATTTTGTTGATCTTGTCTGAGTTTTTTTTCCCACATGGGAAATAAGAGGGCCTCAATGGGGTGGTGGCTTTTACGGTTATCGGCTAAAATTTTGGCTCTTTTACAGCTATCGGTTAATTTTTTTCAGTTACGGTTAACGAAAAAGTTAAAAATTAACTTCTTTTTTTTCAAAAAGTTAAATATTAATTAACCTGTATTTTTTTGTATCTTTAAATCAAAATAAAGGTCTTCGGATCATCTGGGGATGAAATAAGCTATTCTTTTGAAAAATTTTAACATTTGATAGATCATACTTTTTATAAAGTTTTGCACTTCTGATATTATTTTACACATAGAAATGTCAGTAGTCAATTTAAACATAATCTTTGTGAAAAAGCAAAAGCAGACACGCGAACGCCCAACTCAAGGCCGGAAATGGCCGTTTTCACACCAGAGAAGGATTGTTCGTGTGAGACGGGTTATCCGTTTGATGATTCGCGTCAGATAGATGATACTTCTTAATTTGGCAATGGAATAGTTTTAATTTTGACTAAACAATCCGCCTGACTTTTTGAAGACAGGATTATCCGTTCCAGATAGCCTGTGTACCGCCCCTCCCTCAGAAAAAATCGGAGAAGGGGTGTCTGTGGGGAGGGCGCGACTGTACACAGGCTAGTCTCAGACGTATGATCCATTTCTAGGTCTAGTGTGAAAACGACCAATAACAAAATTCCCGTGTCCAGTGTTTCTAATGATAGCGAAGGACTGTACGGAACGACTGTCTTGCCGTTGCCTTGTCCCAGGCCGCATCATTCCGCGCGGCTGGTGGCTTTCGGGTCATGTGGTCCGAGCGAGTTCGCCACTGAAATGCCTTGACCGAGATTGCGTGGAAAGACGCCGAACAGGGACTAGGCATGGCGATGTCTACCGTAGCATCCGAGAAAAACAGGGAAATGTTGTTTATCGGCAACGTGTTTTACAAACAGTGACATCTCTGCGTGTTGTTTCACTACTGTTTTGAGGGCACGGCCTCCTGAAAATTGCAAATATTCTGAATATTAATCCCCAGCAAGAAGCCACGCTTTCGCTATGGAAAAATTAGTTCCCCAAGAAAGCGCCGGAAATGGAGCCTAGGTCTTGGTTAACACCTAAAGGCGCTTCGCCTAACGTGCGTACGGAGTCACACTAGCCGGGAAATAAAAAACGCAACCATAAGTGAGTTTAGTACCTTCCTTAAAAGTAGCAAATCTAGGGAACACTTTTTTTACGGTGAACTCTTTTTTTACGCTATTTACGGCTGACGGTTAAATTTTTTTAATTTTTACGGTTATCGGCTAAATTTTTGGCCGTTTTACGCCTATCGGTTAACCCCATTGAGACCCTCAAATAAAACAAACGAAAGAAAATAAAAAACACTTCAGAGCACAAATGCAGCCCATAAGTCCTTGCGGCAGGTGCGATTTTATTAGGATGAGAGCCTGGGGACGAGGTGCTCTTCCAATAAACAAAATGGCCGACTGGCTCACTCGGCTCAGTCTGTCAGGCTTTACACAGATTTGTGTGGGCACATGGAAGCGTGTCATGGGGGAGTAAGGATAATGATGAGGCAGGAGAACTTCAACTTTGGTATGATGAGAGGAATAACTATTACTACCTTTATGCCAGCAAGACAGCGGGAGTTGACATACTGGTATGTAAAGTTATTGATGTTTTTACTCTTCACTTCCAAAAGTGCTCTGACAAAATCAAAACGTTATTAACGAAGAAGTCGAAATTTTATTTCGTCCAATACTGAAAACAAATAGTACCATGTGAGAGTACTGATAAAGGGGTTTCGTCCAGAGGCTCAAGAGTAAGAACTAAATGTTGTGGTTCCATAATAATATTGACTCTGGGAGTGATAGGGTTTTAACTATGTATATATACGTGCCAACTCTCACGCCTTAGGCGTGAGTCTCACGCCTGCGGGTTGAAACCTTCGATCTCACGCCGGCTCACGCCTGCGGGCCAATTTCTCACGCCCTTATTGAAAATGTGAGTTGTTGCCGTCCTGCTTGACACAATTTCCAAAAATACGTTAACTCAGACCCATGTAAGGAACGAAAACCATGTGTAAAATTAGTAAATGGCAATACCTTCCTTGCGATCTCTGATTTTTGAAGTGAAAAGCAGTGGGAGGGAGTCGCCTTTGGCAGACTTCGGCAGACTTCGGACGTCTTCGAAAGACTTCGGACGTCTTCGGAAGACTTCGGACTTCTTCGGGAATCTTCGGAAATGATCGTGTCGTCTTCAAAATCCCAGCACTCCCAGGATAAAAATCTCACGCTTATATCTCAGAAATAGTTGGCAGGTATATGTATAATTTAACAATTATTTATATTAAACCCTTTTTATTTAAAAAATTAGCTTATTTATGTGTTTATGCAGTCACCTAAATGTATCTGTTGTAATTTTCTACCTCATGTAATATTTTTTGGTTTTCTTTTGATTTTGGGTATGGTAATGTATGCTAATGAAGTTGAAACAAAAGAAAAAATAAAATTACCTGAGATAAAAAACTTAACTACAACATATCCATTTATTATTTTATATGCCTTGTTCTACATTAAACATTAATACAGTAAACACCCACTAATAAGAAACTGTGGATTAAGAACCCTTCTGGCAGAAATTTGCCACTTTAATACCCATGCAAAAAAGTACAAGAACCTGTTTAGCCTAGCCTACGTTGCAGCCAGCCCACGCACTTGTCATTTGTATAGTCCATTTGTGAATTAGTGCACAAAAGCTCATTCTAACATCTTGCAGGGTCGCAAAGACATATGTGAGCGTTTCTGATAGGCAGGGTTTCTTGCGGGTTAACGTTTGTTATGCGCCTCATGATTGGCCTAATTCTTATGAGTGGGTGACAGTAAGGGCACAGTGACATGTCAAAATTCACAGAAAGGACTTGGCAATGATCGTTTGCAGTTTAGAGCAAATAATGAAAGAGCAGTTCAAACTTTAAAGCCTTCTTCTGCACAAAAAAAAAATGCTTTGAGAGAATTCCTTGTGATATATTTTTTATAAGAATTTGCTTGTAAATTTGCCCTCTGGTTTTCCAGCATCTTCCAATCACTACAGATGCACTGTCACATATTCTGCAATCTAGCTGACAGTTCTAGGCTTCTAGCGTCCAAAAAAAAAAAAAAATCAAGAAATCATGATCTTCACAGCCAAAAAATAAAACCTACTACAAGTGGCTATTCAGGTCCAGGCATTTTAGAGAAACCAGAGAAACTAAGGTTATTTAAAAAAGCTTAAGGCTTAAACTACGGTGGCCCACATGGGACATGCTGCAAATAAAAAAGTTGCTGAAAATTAAATAAATTTGCTGCAAATAAAAAATAATTGCAGCAAATAATAAAAATAGTTGCTGCAAATAAAAGCAGTTGCTGCAAATTAAGTGACAGGAAAGTATGTGCATGCTCTGATGGGAAGAGGAGGACTCAGTATAGTTGTAAGGAAGTTAAAGACAGACCCTGCAAGGACTCCCAATGTGGTTTTTGTGGTTGCGTTGAATTATCAACTACCTTCAAGTTACATTTTGCACTCAAGCATGTCTTTTGTAGGATATGATTGGAGGTCTTAAACTGTTTTCAGCACTCTCCCACTGCAGAGGCTGATTTTTTATTAGACCTGTAGACTCCAGTTTGCCATCAATGTCTTTTTAAGATCTTGTACCTCTGGGTTATATGTTGTAACGAAAGGCAATAGTCTCTCTTTAATTTTTTGTTTTAGCCCCTATCAGTGGCACATGTCAAGGTTGACCCCTGACAACGACCTTTCTATATCTGGTTTAGGATGTTCGTGTGCTTCGAGTTCATAAGGCACTCTTCAAATGTTTTTTTTTTTTTTGGGAGTTTTTCTAATCAAAATTATCTTATTTCTTCGCCTTTAATGAAACTTCTTTTTACCCCCGAAGTGTGGAACGAGATAAAGTGTACATATTGAAAGGTTTTAGTCGGCTTATAGTGGGACTTGATGTCCAATGAAGATGAATTTCTCTGTGAGATGTTCTCCTTTGAAAACTATTGTATCAAGGAAAGTTATTTCGTTATCTCATATTTCGGCCGTGGACTTCATTTTGGGATGGGATTTGTTAGTTTCTTTAATAAAAGGTTAGGTCTTTTCTGTTACAGTCCCAAAGAAAGGGAAACATCATCAATGAAATGTTCCATTGGTATTTATGTTGGACTGGGTTTGTTTCAGTCTCTGCCTTGTACATATTTGCAAAGGACACTGCTTATGCCCAATGCAACTCCCTGAGTTTGAAGATAATTGTTTCAATTGAACTCAAATAAGTTTTCTGTCACTGAGGATGAGGCCAAGCATTTCGTGGTGGGCCCTGGATACAACTATACTGAGTCCTCCTCTTCACATCAGTGTGTGTGCATACTTTCCTGTCACGTGATTTGCAGCAACTATTTTTTTATTTGCTGCAATTATTTTTATTGCAGGGACTACTTTTTATTTGCAGCAACTTTTTTTTATTTGCAACATGTCCCTGTGGGCCACCATATTAAACAGAGGTAAAAAGAAAATCATTACGTGGTAAACTGCATTTGTGATCAAATCCTGTCCAGAAAACATCGGCAGAATCATAAACCATAGGAACTAAATTGCTCAATATGCATGGAACAGACCAGCTTCTTCAACCTCTAAATGTGAGACTCAAAGTGGTAACATAAAATTTGCTCAGTATAGAATACTCCATGCACTGCATAAACTACGCAAAAAGAGCAAGAAAAAAGTTGTTCGAGCTGACTCTTTGGTCACGTCAATTGCACTATTAAAAGCTCAATCTCCCTTCTCACAAGCTATATATTATATAAATTAGTCGTGTTTGGCCTGTCAATGCTTAATTCAAATGTAATCACATTAAACTGTGTAACAAACTAGCCAATCAAAAAAATATCACATATGTCCTTGCGACTGCAGGATTCAGACATGATATTGTGAAGCAAGTTTAGCCAAAAGGAAGATCATCATTGCAAGTTAAGCTTAAATTGTGATAAACAATTTAACAAAGGGGTAACTATGAGTTGTAAAAAGGGAGATACCTATGAGTTATTTTTTAAGTATATTCATAAGTCTTGCTTGGTTAAGAAATGAGGAGGCAATTACATCTACATGAAGCAGATTTCCTCGTGACAAGTTTTTTTAACTTCCTACTTTATCGACAGTCAAGTATTCTTCAGATATTTTATTTTATATATGGTATTTACAACTTGTTTCTGAATTGGTTGAGTACATGTGTATAATACACGAAAATTAAGGGCCTAGATTCGAGTACAAGAGAAATTACATCATTGCGAAAGAGCAAAAAAAGTGATGAACATGGCATGTCATTTCAGTCATTGCTGAAAATGAAATGTTCAAGGAAAGTTTACAACACCCGACCAGTTAGCCACACCATCTGCCCCATTGATCGAAGTTTTGCTCATTAAGATTCTTCTTTTTTCTCGACCACTTGTTCCAAAGTAATCAGCACTTTCAAGCAACAGAATTTGTGGACCAATCTATTCCGGAAAAGCTCTAAATCTTTTTGCATTAACTTTTCCTAAACTTTCTTCACAAAAACATTAGTGGCTCCTGAGTCATGCCGCAATTCTTTATTATATGCCCTCTTTCCATGGTCTCCGCTATGTTTCAACCCTGCAGGGACCATGTCTTCCCTTTATGGACTAAATACAAGGAACAAAACATGGCTTACAGATTCTGAATCTGCAGTTGAGACTAAAAAAGAAATTTGGTCATCAGTTTTGTTAGGGTTATAGGACATAATACAATTATTATGAATAACTTAAAAAGTTAATTTATTTTTGTGATTTTAAATCAACAATCTATCTCCTTCATATGTAAAAACTAAGAACCTACATAGCCTAAATTGCCATTTTTAGTACCCCCAAAATACAAGAACCTATTTTGCCAGACTTTAAAAAGTAGGTTCTTATTTTTCTCAGTGTTACTGTACCTCATTTAATACCAGTTTTATGTAAATGATTGGCCACCATGGTAGCTTTATGCACCACAACAATAGGTTCATGAGGGTGGAAGGGCAGTGAGTTCACTTGATTCATGTAAGAACATTTAATGGTAAACCAGTGCTGTGTTTACATTTGTTCATTACCAATTCACTGAGGTTATTTTAAAATGCCTTTCATGTTTAGTGTCAACAGAAAAATACATGTACATTTAACAACAATAAACTGTTTAAAAAATTTAAGGAAAAACTTGCAGTGACTCTAGGGCTATATTACATGCATACCTGCATGGGTTCATGAGAAAATAAAACTGCTATCCTCCACACCAGGATGCGGTTTTATACTTCCCCCACGGAGGGCACCAGAAATTCCAATGGGAAGGGGTCCAAGAGGAGGCAATTTCAAGGGGGTGGGGACAGATTCTCAAGGTCTTTTTTTTTTCCAGGGACTTTGAAACAAAAATTATTGTTTTTATTGATGATCTTACATTTATAACAGTTTAATATAGCTGAATGCTTTTTCACAGCTTAACTGTATGAATGTAGTCTACATGTATCTAATATGAATGTCATCGGGTCAGGAATAATGCCGGTCATTCAGCTCATTGCTTTATATTTCACAATATAATTGTGTATTCTCTGTGTTATGGTCATGTTCTATCAGCCTTCATCTAACTTGTTTTTAACTGAAAGGAGGTAATTGTTTATTTTTTACTGGTTCTTTCATAGATGCTCTACTGACTCATTAGTATGCTGGACAAAACTGTTCTGGATTGATGTAATGTATTATACAAAAATGAAACAAGCCAAAGAACCTCAATTTTATTAATTCTTTCTCTTTTGAAGTTTATCAAATTCGACATATGGGAAAATATTTTCATGTTGATCACGCAAGGAGGACTTGCATTACAGTCTATCCAAACATGGTAACAAAATCACAAAGGTATGCAAAATCACGTGATTTCTAAGAAAAAAAAATGAATAAAAAAATGAAGGGTTGTTGTGTTGGAATATCCCAACATTTTTTTGTGGATGGTTTGAAAAAAGCATTCGATGGGAAAACACAAAGGAAAACTTAAGGACAGTCTACAACTCATTTGACCACTGAAATATATGGCACTTTCTTCAGACTTTCGTCATCTTAAAACTCTTCTTGCCACTAGATTGGTCTTCCATTCTGTTTTGAAGATGGCAGCCTGTTGCTCATGCTCTGTTCCAGCAGCCACGAAATGCTGCTGTGTTAAAAGCATAGTCAGCCAGAACGAACAGACACTGCTATTTGGGCCTCTCTAACAGTTGCTGGACCATATTAATGTCTTTGCTCTCTTCTCTCAGGAGCTTGCCATTTTAGTCTCACGTTGTGTTGCCCAACAGCTTGAAACAACTGTGTGGTTGCCTTGTGGCCCTTCACTGGTAGCATATATATGTATCACAGCTTGAATCTTGACTCTATTAACTGCTGATGTATCAAAGGGTTATACTGCTGGAATGGAATGAAATTATAGGGTGTGGGTGGTCTAAAGTAATAGTGCCCTCCGTAGGGGTGGGGGGGGGGATATTATGGATGTTTTCTGGAACTACACATTACAGTTTACTCAAAACACAGTCAACTGTAAGTTGTGGAGTCAGGCAACAAATAACCCTTGTTTTTTAGTATATGTTTTGTGGTAAAAGTAGTATACATATAGTATTAAAGAGGTCTTTGCATTTTTTTAAACTTTTTTTTTGCAATAATTATTATTTCAACTCATGATCAGTTGCTTTCAATGTCAGAAAGTAGGTTAAGTTCCTGAAATTGATTTCTTGGAATCGAACCCATTGCAGTCGAACTTCTCTAATACGGACACCAAAAGGACAGAGCAAGTGTCCATACAGATGTATTAGAGAGGTGTCCATATAAAAAGAGCTGATCACTACAATGACGTCACTTTTATGACTCCACTTACAGTTTTAAGTGTTCAGTAGCTAGAACCAGGCTTACACTTGTCTTTAAACTGCATTTAAGTTTGTTAATTCACAGTACAAAAACACTGTCTTTCAGTAGCATACAAATTGTACATATCACCTACATACGTACAGTTGTAGACAAATCATGATCACTGCTTTAAGACGAAACGAGCTACAGCGCAATGCTGCATGTAAAAAGTTGTAACGTATTTGCACAATTCTGAAAGTGTCTTTCGCTATTTTGCAAGGCAGTATTAACAATAACTAGAATACAAAAATGTAACACAAAAGATCTTTGATGCTATGTGTAGTTATTGAAGCCTTCAAAAAAGTTGGTTGTTTCCTCTGTACACCTTTTTGCAAATTAATTGTTTGGTATATGGCGACTGGGCTTTAGAAGTCACCTTGCCTAGCTCATCAGCCAGACTAGATGGGATTTACCCTGTGCAACTTCACCTGATTGGGATCCGTATTCACCCCGATCACTACAGTGTCCATAGTAAAGAGGTTAAGTTTATATTAATTTACTCTTTGGGCCAAGATTTAGTGCCCATTGTCCGTATTAGAGAGAGTCCGTATTATAGGGTTCTTTTTTTTAAAGAAAATACATGAAAGAATTTTGTCGGGACATTGGGGAAACTGTCCGTAATATATAGGGTGTCTGTATTAGAGAAGTGTCCATTCTGCTTGAATCATTATTTCATCTTGAACATATTGCTGAAAATATTTTTAATAATGTTATTTTTCTTTTTACCATTAAAAAGGAGTCAGGGAATTTGCATTTAAGAGGATACAGCGTACATAATCCGTCCATAAAAGTCTAGTCTAAGTGTCAATTTATGTGATTTTTCTAGAAATTATGAGATTTTAATAGATCAATTGAAAATTTATGGTATAGCAATTTACAACAAGTTTAGAAAGTTAGAAAGAATTGTACATGATGTTTCAAAAGCTGAGTAGCAGAGACATTGAACATTCAAGTTTGTTTTGTAGATGTTTTAAATAATTGTTGTGACTTAACCTTATGGATTAACTAGAACCACTACGTGGAACTTACCGGGGCCCAGTGGGACACGGGATTGCATAGCTATAGTTTACCTCTCGCACACCTTCCCCCTCCTCAGTGAAGGCTAATAATTAGTCTGAATTAACTCATGCAGAAGAAAAGCAACAAAATGCATGAGAAAGGATGTTGTTGTAAGTTTCGGTTCAGTGTTATGACAGCTAACGGTCTGTGTTATAGTAGTGTTTTTGCACTGTGATGTCAGTAAGTGTGATCTGTATAAGGTTTTTTTTGTTTTTAAGTTGGAGTGAAAGAGCAAAAATCACTGACAGTTTTGGGTTGAATGGTAATGACAAAGTTTGCAAAGAAGTTTGTTACAGAATTATCACAATTTTGCCTACACGGTCTGCATTACACTTCTCATAGCAGGGTCCGAAATTGCGCCTTCCTAGTCGCCAATGCGACCAAAAATTCACGGTTCTGGCGACCAGAATTTCAAAGTTGGTCGCCAGCTGGTGACCTCGTAAAGCTGGTTGTCATTGTAGACTTTCACGTTCGGAGAAAATGATTAAGAATTGAAACCTCGAAGGTATTTGCCAACAGGTGTCTTACTTTTCGTCCTGCGGATATTTTTTTAATTTAAAAGTGAAACGAATCTTCCTGTAAATATACAACAACAGCTACGATCAATACGAGTTGAACGTTTCCAAGCCGCCAAGGGGAATTTTTGGCGACCATAATTTGCCCCCTGGCGACCAAACATTTATACTTGCTCACCAGTTGGCGCCCATATCAAAAAGTTAATTTCGGACCCTGCATAGAGCAAACATGCATGTTCATGGAGAGCCTGTAGTGTTGAAGAATCCCAGTAAGGGACTTGTCAGAAATTAGCAGGGGGGGGAGGGGGTGGGAATTTGAAATGTGGGTTCGGAAATGAGGTGACCCATTCCTGCACTGGGAGTGAAATTTGCTAACCCTCCCCTTGAGCTTAGCCTAAAATATCATGGCCCTCCCCCT
>CALNXK010000014.1:5045000-5051078 GCA_942486035.1 Porites lobata
CATGTATGTATTGCATGCTATTATCAAACTGGAATAAGTTATGCAAAAGATTCCATTTAAACCCCACTAACCAAGTAGCCCAGAGAAGACAGAGATGGACCGGATGGAGAGATCTAGGTTGGGAGGTACATGGGAAAGAAATAATAATTTCTGTTGTCAGGGACTTGACTGACAGCCTTCTTTGTGTATTTTGCTGCAGTAATAACAGTTGCTTATGCTTGTCAGTAGATCGATGACAAGTGATGATGGTGTTTTCATCCCTTTTTCTAATAATTTATTTTTTGCTCCTCCTCTTCGTTGAATTACCTTTCCATGTTGTTTTTGGTCCACAGGATGTAAGATTTTTTGATTGTTTTTCTCCCTGTGGTGCTGATACTGTGTAAGCTTTCCTTGGGTTTCTGAGGTTGAAATTGAAATAGCAGTTACAAAAACAAACTGCATGTATACTGCTAGTTCAAAAGTACTTCAAGAAACTTCCTCTTCTTGGCTTGCTATTATCTCTTTCTAAGCCACTGTATGACTTTGTGATTTCTCTTTTTTATACAGTACCAGTATGAAAATTAACTCTTTTAGTTATTGGGATCTGAAATATTATTTTATATTGAGGTCCCCAAAGTCAGCAGCCTATGTTATTTTTGCTATATCATTCATGGGTATTTAATTTTGGTTTTGGTTCATAACATTCTCACAGTTCCCTTGCCCTGTTTGTTCGGTGAAGTTAAGCTGTGTCAGGCGGGATTAGTACTGGGTTGGGTGAGACCTTTTGGGATATAACATGTAATATAATATATTTTGACTTTAAGTTTATTTTTCAAAAGAAAGCAGTTTATTGTTTAAACATACTTGTAGAGCATGTTGTTTCATGTGCAGGTTTTAGAGTCAGAAGAAATTGCAAAGGACTTTCTTTGATCATATTAGTGCGTTTATTGTAAGTAGCTAGGAGAAGTGGTGAACTAGAGCTGACGGATAATGCTGCTTTTTATATCATCTGGCTTGTTTATAGCCTGCAGTGCACGTATTGTGTACAGTATAGATATAGTTGGTTTAAAGACGGTTTAAAGTGTCTACAGCGCAGGATAGCTTGTTTACAGTACAGCTGTAGTACAGTATTGTTGTAAAGTGCAATGAACTCAACCAAAGCGCTGCACCCAATAACAATCAGCCAATCACAAGTCATGTTCACAAGGACAGTTGCCTAAAAACAAGATATCTCTTTAAATCTCAAAGTGCCACCACCCACTGCACTGATATTAATTCAACTTAAGAAAATTTTGTAGGTTTTAATAAATTGTATTTTAGACTTGAGAAAGGAATCAAGATTTTGTTGAACCATTAACCCATGCAGTATATATATGCTAACAACCCCATCCATGTTGGTTTATTTGAGCAAACAGTACAATCGATCATCTTCTTTTGGGACTCCTCCACTCAGGGGAAACAAGGCTAACACTACCACTATGTCAAACCCAGGTTACTTACCAGATTGGCATGTCGACATCCAGGCCGTATTTTACTAAACGACAGAACCACCCCCTAGCTACACCCCTGATGAGGAGAAAGAAAATTTCGCCATCGCTTGCTTACGTCCTCCATAAAACGTGAAATTTGGCATTTTCCTGTCGTAGTCATGCAGTGATGGCTAAAAAATGTACAAAAAACGTGCAGAGTTGTTGCTTTGCCTAGATTCATTCCAACCTATTGCCTTTTTGACGTTCTCTTTGTCATCACCGTGGCATCTTAAAGTCCGTAATGATGATTCTTTTATGCTGTCTTTGTTGGTTAATTATTAACAAACCCCATCCTAACCTCTAATCAGGGGGAACCTCTTTTCAAGGGACACTTGCTTTGGTCGGGGGGGCCCCCTAATAGAGGTTTCATTGTATTTGTTTCATCTATTGCTTCAAGTTTAATTTTTTGATTTCAAAGCTCACTTAACAACTTTCTGTGCATTGAACTGTGAACCTGTTGACTTTCTCGATCGGTATTATTATGATAATCTTTGATAACTAAGACTTTTTTATATGCTCCATTTCTTGTACACTGTACAAGTTAAAATTCACACCAAATAGTATTGCATGAAACCTGAAATGATGCGACAATGGCCGCTATTGTCAAGTAAAATTTACCCTACGTTACAAAGTTATTCTTCAGGTATTATTAAGTCAGTCCGATAACGAGTTTTTTGTGTGTCTTGCATAAAAATAGTTACCTTCTTAATATATTTTTTACCTCTTATTACCCTTCTCTGTTCAAATTAATAATAATCTAATAATAATCTTTATTGAGATTACTTTTTCATATAAAATATGGTTTTCAAAAAGGATCTCATAAAATTAAAAAAAAAAATACAAAATACTCCTAATTTCCAAAGACATTAAAAAGTTAAAACATGTAAAAACTATTAAAAAGTACAGGATATTAACTCAAATTCATTTAAACTATAATCTTTCATCTAATGTCGGGGAGAGAAGATGTTGCCTGGCTTGCTCATGGTAGGGAATTAAGGGAGATGTGGTGTTGCCCTCTACCGAAAGGTCTGGGGACGAGCCAGGGACCACATGGTCTAGTGTATACTGGGTAACCTCATAGGGATTGGTTGGGAAAACAATGAACAAACAAAGTAACAATGGAACCTATCCCGAAACAAAAGAGTTGCGACATATAGGAATCCAAACAAATGAGAGGTTCTAAAGAGCTGCAAGGGTACGGTTTTGACAAATGATTTTGAGCTAAACATATTGCACAAATTTTGCTGTAGCTGATGGCATCTTGGTAAAATTAGCCTGCGAAATGTGTATGTCTGTCCGGTTTTTCGGAGGAAGCGAAGCGACGACCGGAAATACGTCTGCGTTTCGCAGGCTATAGTTGAATGGGGTGTGAATATGGTTGTTTTCAGTTATTTTATGGTACCGGAAACGCCCGCTGATAAGAAGGTCCCTTTTTTGAAGTAGGTTCTTGTTCTTGGGGTACTTATTGGCAATCTAGGCTAGGTAGGTTCTTAATTGGGTTCTTACAAGTATTTTTTGACTTTTTTATGAAGGACATAATAGATTGTTGATAATGAAAAAATAAGTAAATTTTCTGTATATTCAAAATTATGATAACCCTAACAAAACTTATTACCGAATATCATACAGATTAGTACAGGATGTTTTTGTTGTACTTTGTTGTAAATTTGCAACTCAAAGTTATGCTCCTTTGTTAAATTGCTTATCATAATTTAACTGTAAAAATTAACCACATATAAGAACCTACTTGATTTAGCTTGCCTAAACAGGTTCTTGTATTCTTAGGTAATAAAGTGTAGATTTCTGGCAGGAGGTTCTTAACCACAGGTTCTTATTAGCGGGTGTTTACTGTAACTGCCTCTATAGTCAAACCAGTCAAACCTGTATTAAGTGGACCTCTATAAGGGGTCACTAATTAAAGTCCTGGAGATAGCTTCCCTTAATTATTGCAAACACTGAGCTGTATTTAACGGTTACCTCTATTTAGAAGCCGTGGTCACCTGTTTTCAAGGTCCCAATGAGTAATTTGTTATTGTCTTTTTTTACCTCTATTAAACTGTCCCTTTGACAAGATGTGCCATACTAGTGCAAAAGGATACACTGTGAAGGGCGTTTATTGGTCGTTTACAGACTTGCCAACCCCCAAAAGGCAAAAAATGTGATATTCTGAACCAGAGCTGGGAAAGAAGTGAGAAATGGGTAAAAAGTCGTGAGAGATTTCAGTGAGTTTATGGGTGTTAGAAGTCACTATATCACTTAAAGCTGGAGCAGTAAACATGACGATCAACTTTCAATTTAGTTTTTGTAATTTGTATGTTTTGTTGGCGCCATTTTGAAACAAGAGAAACAGTAAGTCTACACATTTGGTGGCAGCGGCGAGTTGCGCGGTAGCTAAAAGAATAGTCGCTTTTGATTACATTCTATTACTGTTTTCTTTGGGTTGAGCTGGCTGTCTATTGATATCTAACTTAGAAACGAACCCAACAGCTCCAAAATGTGAGAAATCACTTGCCAACTCGTGAGAGCGTGAGACCGGTACTAAAATCGTCAGACTCGCGACAAAGTCGTGAGACTTGACAAGTCTACTTTTACTTCATTTCTTCTGGTACAAGAAAGCTAGAAACAGTTTGAGGTCAATCTGTCGTGGGACAGATATTTCGCTCTTTCACCATCTTCGTTTTTTTGAATATTAACTCCTAGGTTTGCAAATCTGTCCACCTGTATTAACCGGTGAGTGAGCCATTCCCAAGGATGACCGCTTTATACAGGTTTGAGTTTGCTAACCTAAATTATATCATTATCTTTTCTTACCGTTTCAGTTTCACATTATGCCTGAAACTACAGTGAAGGTCACCAAGGATACAGTGACCATTAGTGGGCTGGATTATGGAAGGCAAAATCAGGTTCAGCTAAAAGATGCTGATCCAATTGAGCTTCAGCTTTTTATTGAAAAGTTGCCCGCCTCTATCAAAGGTAAGACTAAGAGTATGAAATATAATTTCCAATACTTTTTTTTTAATTTTGGTTTTGAAACAAAGATGCACTTGGTTGAACCTCTAGCTGTACGTGATGTAGTGTATAGATACAGGCCGCCCAAGCTTATGGTGAGAGGTCAGTGGTTAGTTTGGTGGTTAAGCCCGTACAGTAAGTCAGACAATGATACAAGTCGCACAAGCTTTATGGTGCCAGTTGTTAGTTAGGTTTTGGTTTTTGAATTGAAAGGCATATGGTTAAACCCGTACGGATACAGGCAGCCCAAGCTTATGGTGTGAATAGTTAGTCTGGTTTTGGTTTTTGAATTTAAAGGCATATTATGGGTAAACCCGTACATTATGTATGGATACAGGCAGCCCAAGCTTATGGTGTGACTGGTTAGTTTGGTTTTGTTTTTTTAATTTTAAGGCATATAGTTAAACCTTTACAGGTAGCCAGGCAGTCATATAGGCAGCCCAAGCTGATGGTGTGGGTAGCTAAATACTGTAGTCTGTAGGTTTTGGTTTTTGAATTTAAAGACATATGGTTAAACCTCTGTACATGTGAAAGGATAACGAGGCTGTAATATTAAAATTTGTAGGTGAAATATTGAAACTCAATAATGAGTCAGTTACAAAAACAGATTTTTATGAACGGTGTTACACGAAATCGCGTTGTTAATGCTTATAATTGGTCTCCTCAGTTTCGGCCTTTCCGTGTCTTTTATGCCGCAAAATATTTTAATTGACAGAATTAACGCAAAAGGTAATGACGTTAAGCATTAACAGCTTTTTGGAGAAAATGTAGCAATCAAATACAGTAACGCAAAGTGTAACAAACTTCTCGCGCAAAACGTAACAACTTCTTTTGCGCGAAATATTACGATTCAAAATGTAAAAAAATTAAGCTGTTTAGATATAGAAAACCTGTCAAGCGTGTGAGCCTCCTTTTTAAAAATTGTCAGGAGACCCGCCATATCAAATGTGTTCTGATGCAAAAATTATTAAGCTTTATTAAACTAAAAAGTCTTTGAATATTTCATTATAAACTTTTTCTTTCGGGAGGGTAAATCATCGACCAGTTAAAATTATTACGATTCAAAATGTAATAAAATTAAGCTGTTTAGATATAGAAAACCTGTCAAGCGTGTAAGCCTCCTTTTTAAAAATTGTCAGGAGACCCGCCATATCAAATGTGTTCTGATGCAAAAATTATTAAGCTTTATTAAACTAAAAAGTCTTTGAATATTTCATTATAAACTTTTTCTTTCGAAAGGGTAAATCATCGACCAGTTAAAATTACCACACGAGAACTACACCTGACTCGATAGAGATAACGGCTTAACACCAATATTGTTCCGTTTTTTACTGAAATTCTAACCATAAAAACTTCATCTATATAAATACCTCCATGACGCTCTCATAGATTTCGCTAAAACTTGGCGAACGTCGACGAAGTTATTGGAGTGAAAAGCTCCTGTGTACGTTTTTGGTTGGAAAGTCCCCAGTGCCGAGAAAAACAGATTACGATTACTTCTTGTCGTTTTTACTCCCTCGTCAATTTCTGAATCGACCGGTCGCAAATGCCGTCCAGTGAC
>CALNXK010000015.1:0-182500 GCA_942486035.1 Porites lobata
TCTATATTGTTCCGTTCATTTTGTCCAGGATTGTAGTTTTCCCCAGCAACGCAAGCAAAGTTGTTCTTAAATTTATAGTGCAAACAGCTTAGAATGAAGCACAAAAACCAGTACAAACAGAAGAGGATCAAAACGGTTTCATTTTCTTGGGCTTGTATCGGCGTCCCTTTTTTTACTTGGCACAAGATTCTTGTGTTTGGAATTGTGCTTGCGTTCTTTTTGTCTCAATACGAAATAATCATCTTCTGTCAGCGTTGGTTTTCATTTTACACAATACCCTTGTTTTCGGGACTTGTGCTTATTTTGTGCCTTCCTCAGTGGGGAAAAACAGGCTTGTGTTGGCTTTCATCAGTTTTCGCTGGACATTGTACGTCTTTGAACTTGAGGTTGCCTGTCTCAATAGTGAAAAACAGGCGTAAATGTTAAACCCCTGTGTTTAGCAAACCCGAGTATCCTTTATTTGAACTGCTACCATGGTGATCCGGAAAATATTGTTATTAGTGGGAAGGAAATAGTTATCTGCAGCGAGGGAAAAAAATCCAAAAAAGCATGTTTTACCTTGAGTATTCAGAAAAGTTCAATTGATCATAATCGTCTTAATAGTATCTCCGCTAGGAGATTTACGTTAATTTAAACAACAAGATCACGTCTCGGAATCAGATCAAATCCTGGCTGGTATGCCGTTACTCGTTTCATATAATCGATCACGGAATCATCACCACGTGGTTAACTCAGAAACGGTTTAGTGCGTGCAAACGGCCTCACTGATCAAGCTGTAACACACGATGTGTATCAACAGCTAGCAACCACACATTAACGACACGTACATTTAAAACTTGCGACCCAAGAAATTCTCTGCCTGCCTCTGTGTTGCTTCGTGAGGAGTTCATGTGACGACGATAATCTCGTCCTTGAGATGTCGCACCGTGGGGTAGCTTTTTAAAAGCTTGTTTTGTCTACCGAAAGCCTTCATGTCCGTCTGGGTTTTAAGCATTTAACAAGTAGAAAACAATTATGCCATCGTCTATGCTTATATAGTCAAAGAAATGACGTCGGTTTCGGGAAAAAAAAAAAATCTGCTTTTTTTCCTCGTTCTTTTTTCAAAGGTATCTCAGGTGTACCGAGACAGAAGTATCGGTAATCCCATTAACATTGTGGTGGTAAAGATTGTCTTACTGGAATATAATCAGGTAGGAAATTGAAATTATCAGCTTGCATGTTCCCCAGACTGTTTCACGTACATTTGATGTGGTACATATGAGAAGAATTTGGTGAACAATCTCTTTCCGGATTCTTCCCTTCATGCTTTTGCTTATCACAGTATGTCTGATTACAGGTTGTATTAGAATTCTAACAGTAGGAACTGTCACCCAAATAGTGAAACGTGAAAAAAAAAATGCTCAAAACATTAAGGAAAGAAGGTATAAAGGAATACTAAAAAAGCATGGGCACGAAAGGACAAGCTTGATGAAGATTATAACGGATTGCAATTGTGGGTTTTGAAAAAAAACTTTTATATCGCCTGACAGTTTTTCAGTTTTTTTTTCTTTTTCGTAACGTTTAATATAATGCTTAGAAGGCATATTTGTTGGACAAGAAGCTGCAATTTTATCATCGATTACAAGTAATTTCATCGCTAATCTGAAGTCCCATAGCACACAAGGAAGCATTATGGCGATGTTGGCAATATTAACCGTGACACAGAGCCCCTCATATTTTTAAGGACAAATTACTGTTACTGATGTAGACTACGAGTAGTCCCTATTTTTCCTCAGGGATAGCAGAGCGAGCGAAACGCGAGCGCGCGTGAAAACATTTTCTCTCTCACCGCCGCCGAATGGGGACTGCTCGTAGTGTATTACGGATGATGCTGTTGGGCGTTTGCACTTGTCCCAAAAGGACTTGGCGAGCTCAGAATAACCTTTCTTAAGATTTATACCTCTTCTTTTCCTTGTTTTTATTTTATTTTATTATTATTATTATTATTATTTTTTACAGAGGGGCCTCCATATCTCCTCAGACTCTACTCGCACTCTTAAAAGCTTTTGCCGTTGGCAGAATCGGGTGATGACTAAACCACAGAAGGACCCAGAACACCACGATACCGCGGTTCTTCTAACAAGGTGAGATTCACCCCAGTTGAGCGCCCTTAATTGAGTTTTGAGATAACGAAAGATTCTGTGAAACATATATGGCATAAAACGTAACGCTACAAAAACATGCCGTTTCGGCGACGACATGTCACCATTATCAAATGCAAATAAAAAGAACGAAATGATTAAAATTATAGGAAGATCAAAAGACTAAAATATTAAGGAGCTACATGTTAACCAGTCAGCAATGCAACGTACCAGTAATATAACCTCTTGGAGATTTATCTATTATTCACTCAAATATTTACCCGTTTCTGTTTGGCTTTAAGTTCCCAGGCTAATTTTTTACAACAAGCAAGCGCTGACCAAATTTGGAAGGTGCTTGGTATTATTCCACGATTGATGACAGTGATAGAGTCATTAAAACTATTTAGTCTGTGTGTAGCTGCCCCTCCCCCTCCCCCTACCTTCAAACAAAATCTAGGAAGGGAAGGGGCGTCTGCACACAGGCTTAAAATATTGTACGTACGCTTGGTTTTCATTTACAGGCGGGCACACGACTGGAGGTCTTGGCAATAGGGTTAGGGTTCGAGTTACAAGACCTTTGTACCGGTAAACCTGCGAGTTAAACCCTCAGTTGTACTCGATAACGCCTCTGTTTTGGCAATGCATACACACGAACTATGTCAGCTGCTTTGAAGAATGTCTTCAAGAACACACCCTAGAACTGCCAAGTCACAGGCAAACGCTAATTCGAGAAATATGAATGTTATAAACTAGGAAATTATTTGAATGAGTAACAAACCAATTATGTCTATCAAGAATAACCAAGCGTACGTTCACGTTAGCCAGGGCTAAAATGAATCACAACGGCCTATATGACATCTTTACTTTGATGAATCGTTCTTTTGTGCCTAAAGGTATTTTTCTTTCTCGCAGGAGAAATTTATGCAGACGCCCTGGAAAGTGTGACACTTTAGGTAAACATCTTTCTATATTGTGAACAGCTTCACGAATACTTCCAGTGTGGACTAGAACAGCATTTTCGGCTTATTTAGTATCACCCACTTTAAATAAAGATATCGTGCGGTGGGCAGAACAATTGTCTTAAACTGGGGCCTGATTTACTAGACTTCGACAACCCCCTTGAGAACGCCATGACTGTTTCTAACTTCAGGACACCGTTCTTTTGTTTTATTATTTTTCAGGTCTTGCTGAGTTAGGAACAATGTGTTCCCCAGGGCGAAGCTGTGCTTTAGCAGAAGACAGCGGACTGGGGACAGCGTACACTATTGCACACGAGTTGGGGCACGTGTAAGTACCTTATATGAAGTATCTAGAACATGTGTAAGTACAGATACCGTATGAAGTGGAATGTGTTGCTGGCTATCACATTGTCTGCTTTGAAAATCTCCGAGCCTTTTTTCCGTAATAAATGACAAGCCCAAACCGTGATCATGTCAAATCCAAGATGTTCGAGAGATTTGCAATCACTTCACTCACAACAAACGTCGAATGTCAATTTGTGCCAAGTGACCGAGATTCTGCTTTAGTTGTCGTTTAATATTTGTCATATCTACCGGAAAAAAAAAAGAAGTTTCATGCTAGTTTCGTCCTTAACAATTTCTTTGGACTTTCTTCTTTTTCAAATGCTTATTTGAAATAGGTCAACTTGAATCTGACGTTTGCCATAAACGGCGTTCTAGATGGATTCTAAATAGGAGGTTCCTAGACATTTTCCCTTTTTACGTTAAAGTTATTCAGTTGAATTTCTTCGGTTCTGTTGGTAGCCTGAGAAAACAGCCGACATTTAGTGGCGTCGCGAATTGTCGGCTATTTTCTCAGGCTATTCAGTCGGTCTTTTTGTTTGTTTCCGTGTTTAAAAAGCAGAATATCTTATTTCCCCGCAGTTTTAGCCTCCCCCATGATGGCGATAACAACCCGTGCACTCGGAGTAGAGGAGACCAGCGCCTCATGGCCCCGTCACTCAGTTTCGATACAAAGCCTTGGTCTTGGTCCAACTGCAGTCGAGATAAAATCACCCAGTTCTTGGAGTAAGTTAAAGAGAACCTTTTCTTTAGTCTACAATATTTATATAAATCTAATTATGTATTGGCATTTTTGTGTTAAGGTTTGAATTTTCCACAGTTATGTATGTGTTGTTATATATAAATACGGTAAAAAAACGTCTGTTCTCCTTGACGTTAACAGCAAAGAGCACGCACGCTGCTTTCTACGACCCTAAGTACTCTTGATAATTTATAATTAGTCCACTCAATTTAATCTTTTTTTTAAAATTGAATTCTTTTAATTGTCGCCTATTTTTGCCGTTTGCTAAGGTTAGGTTACGGTTCGTGCCTTGCGGACAAACCACTCGAAAAAGCAGAACTGAAAT
This sequence comes from Porites lobata, assembly GCA_942486035.1. Classification (NCBI taxonomy): domain Eukaryota; kingdom Metazoa; phylum Cnidaria; class Anthozoa; order Scleractinia; family Poritidae; genus Porites; species Porites lobata. Next base: position 4,489 of record CALNXK010000015.1, read on the forward strand.
ATCGCGATAGACTTCCTGGTGAACTCTACAGTGTGGACCAACAGTGCAAAATGGTTTTTGGCGGGAACTCATCGCTTTGTCCCTTTATGGTTAGTACTTTACGTAAGCCATCATTAGTTATATTCTCCTGTAGCATCTCGTCTGTACTCTGTATACCTCTGGTACCAATGTGACTAATACGTCGAAAAATAGATCCCTTAATCTCCTCGTCTATAGGTTTGGTTCAGCAGACGTAACTAAGTAATGTGTAAGGGCAGATTAGGGTATGATTACTGATCATTCGTCCTGTTTTCCCCTTTTTTCCCCTTTCCCCTTTGGATTTGACCCAATAGCACAATCATTTCTCCACCTTTAACATTACAAAATGGTTAGTGTCCTGTCATTCAAAAACGCAAACATGTCTATGGGAAACTGAAAAGCACTTCAAAAATAAAAACTAACAGTATAAAAAGAGGCTTTGGCCTATATCATTTAGATACTTTAAGGTATCTGCACCGGCAAATTTTGCACATTTTAGGTGATACACTGACATCCAGTGTAAGAGAGCATTTATTCTCAGTTCAAGTTTATTTCTCTTATTTGCCTTGAAGGAACCTTGTCGGCGACTTTGGTGCGTAAAAATGATCAACAACCGAAGGGGATGCTCCACTCAACATATGCCTTGGGCAGACGGAACCCCTTGTGCGAGGAAGAGGGTAAGAATAAATTGCTCTCTAGTACTCACTTCCTCAAGGCACCCGTGCACGGTGGCATTTGTTCCAGTTGCCACACAAACATAATGCATTACCTTGATCCATATGTGTCATGTTCTTAATTTTTGCCTGTTGGTGGAATTCTATTAATAGCTTGTGATCATGTGGTCCTTCTTCCCCTCTTCCATTGGCCCGTTTGCCGACTTTCGCCCCACCTCCGAAAACAAAAAAGAAGAAGAACGACTGATCGTAGGTTACCATTCAAATGGCCTGCACTGATCCTTTGGTATAGTCATTTTGCTGTACAAGTATTTTCTAATTTTTCAAGTCCGTGGATAAAGTTTTCTTTGCAATGCTGTGTATAAAATACTAACTTTAAACTACTAACAGTGATTGATGTCAATATGAGAACTTTAATAAGATTAGTAATAGAGATGCCCTCTACACCAGCATGACATGGCAAACGGTTGACTTGATAAATGTAAAAATTAACTTAAGCCGATAGACACTTGAATTATTCGAATGTCACTAATTCGGGGAATAGAAAATTCTTTGTATGCAACAAGTCGCACGTACGATTTATCCCGTTCACTTGCAAACCTGAAGAACCTCGCATTTTAAACAGTGGTAATTCGAAAGGACACCAAGCTTTTTAGGGCTCATTATAAAATAGAGCGTACCATGCTTCCCAAATAGGAGTTATTAGCCTTTTCATTTCCAATGGAACTTCCTAAAGACAATTTTAAGCTAGACGTCAGTTGCATGCACATTTTGCGTAATACAGAAAATGATTTGCACCGTGAAAAAGTATTACTCAAGAAGTTTCATTAATTAAAAATGAATCATATCCATGCATCAATCCATACATCAAAGCTAAGAGTTAGCCGGAAACATGTCTTTTTAATTGACCCTGGATACAGGGTGATGCTCAGTTGAAAACGTAAAAAATAGCTTATGCATGGATCATGTCAAGGTTTTCATTCGATACTTCCAGATCACGGACCATTTTACACGTCGGTCTTATACTAATAAACCGCTTGAACTTTTTCAAAAAGTCTTTCTGAACTAACGATCCTATTTAAACACTCTTAAAAACCACTATCTGTTCCGTTAAGTACTTCTCTAAGTTGTTTTCCGATTTTGCAAGTGCTCAGAAAACAGAAATTACTGAGTTGCTACTGTTTTCGATCTGTCATCTCCGGGTTTTTGATTCCAAATGATTTCAAATATTTCTTATAAAGGTTCTCTTGGTACCGTTGCAGGGGTGACCATTTCTTTAAATAGGGTTAGGCCTGGGAAATTGCAGTTATCAACATGCTGGAATTTACTAATCAAAAGTTGCGGGAAGATTTTCATTGTTACTTCGGTTCTCATTCTGCCCTTTGACCATCAAGAAGATCTGATAAACGGGCAAAATGGCATTGTCGGGTGCTTGAAAGAATTCCATTAACACAAGATTGTCGGAGAACCTTCTTCTTTTCTTACTCTGTTCTGCAATTACTTTTGCTTTTCGTCTACTACTATTTTTCCCTATCTCTCAGAGTGAATGATGCGCGTCTTGTAAGGTGGTTCTGACTTCACGTTTGTAGATCAAAATCGGTGTGACCTTTCAAATAAGACCTCTTTAGTAGTACTTTCACAAGGAACTATTTGATTTGCAGAATTTTTAAAAATGAAATTTAGAACTTGTGTTGAATTTTTACTTGGCAGTGAAACGGTGAAGATTCAACAGTGAACGATCGCCTGTGAGCCTGTCATCACCAAACATTTATGAAAATCTTAAAACTTCCGATTATTTTGTTTTTCGGGTTTTACGCGGCCATTTTAACAAGATTAAAGTTCCTAAACATATCGATGTTGAATGACTCTTTCCAACGTTCCATCAGTTTGTTGATCTTTAACATAGCAGAACATAAAATTTCCTTTCTTTTCTTTTAGAATGCGTATTGCGCACTTGACTACTTGACACTCTCAATAACAAGCACGCGAGCGAAATATTCCAGTTTGAGTGATTCAGACATAAAAATAGCTTTTTGTTCGAGCAATGAGGGAATACGTAAATTGTTTCTTAATGTTACTTTTGATGTTTTAATTGACACCTTAAAGGCCATGATATGTTTTTGTATTTTTTTTGTCCTCGTTTTCTATACCACGAAGGCCATGGCCTCTGATTAGAAATTTAAAAACAATTTCTGCAATTTAATTGATCAATTTGTTTACAATCTTAAGAGCCTCACTTCCCAAATAGGTCAAATTGAGTAATGACTGACAAGTGTTTTCCTTTTGGATTAAAATGGACTAGAAGAACGTGTAAACATCCGGAAAAAGTCCCTTTTGTAGGAACGTAGATCTCAGCAAAGTGACGTAATCAAATTAGAAGGACGATTTAAACAATTTATGTCATTTTCTGATAATTCCTTATTTGGTTCGCCCTACAAATTTCGGTAATAACCACAAAAGAGATCGGTAAATCAAAATGTAGTTTTGTGCAGCAAAGACAATTCTCCTAACCCCGTAAACTAAAGATAAACATTGACATAAACTCTTCTTACGTATCTTCCGTAGTATGACTAAATTCGCTTTGTTGGCTTCTCTCCATGTTCGGAGTATTCAATAGGCCCGTTGCAGCTAGCCATTCACGTGGTACAAAACCGCCATGCTGGAGAGCAAAAGTCGCACTGGGAGAACACAAAAAAAGGAAATTACCATTTAAAATTATGTCTGCCTTTTGTTGGTCTTGTGCCAGTGCGACTTTTGCTCTCCAGTATGGCGATTTTGTACCACGTGAATGGCAAGCTGCAAAGGGCCTATTAAAGTGGACTGCGTGCTAATTACCTTTTTAAGTTTCTATTTGCTAACAATTGCATAACAGTTGCTAACGTGATATGTGCGGTGAAAAAAGCCTCAAATAGTCTTGTTCCTGAGTAGAATTTCGTCCAGAGACTCAAGTCTCAATACATATGACCATTGCATTCAAATGAAACCTTTGCAACTATGTTAGTACTCGAAGTTCCGTATTCTACAAAATAAAATTGGAGATTTTACTTGAATTCTAGGCACAGCACAGTGATGTTTAGTTAAATGATCTCAAAGGGCTTCTCTTTCTGAAACAACGGGCTTGTAGAGCTGGCGTCGAGTATCTTGCTCATCATCATCATCATCATCATCATCATCATTATCATTAAATTCGCTACTCCTTGTTTTATAATTGTCGCTGACTTCCTGTGCAATTAAACAACGTTCCGTGGGTACAAGTCCTCTTAAAGCTTTTGTAAATGAAGGTGAGGAGATGTTACTCATTGAAGGATCTGTTTCGGAGTTTATTTGTTGTACTAGCTAACGATGCCCAGTTCAACTCAGTCTGCAGTAATTATCACAAAACATTTATTCCATTTTGTTCACGTTATTATTATTATTTTATTTTTTTTTTTCATTTTCCAGTGGTGCATTCGAGGTCAATGTGTGAAGAAGCGAAGGCCGAAAGCTGTGAACGGTAACTGGGGTGAGTGGGGCCCCTATCGAGAGTGTACAAGGAAGTGTGGCGGAGGAATATCCTTTTCATACAGGGAATGCAACAAACCATTGTAAGTTCAATGTCACGTTTATTGTCGATTGAATATCGCCCTGTCCCTTAACGCTTTCATTTCGAGTGGCCACCAACGAAAACTTTCGCAAAAAGTTTTAAGTTCCTTTTTTTAAGCGAAAAAAATAAATAGCACTATGCAACAGTTCTGCCAAAGAGGTTTCGTTTGAATGGTAACACCATAGGATTTCATTTACAGACTCAAAAGTTAGAACTACATACTAAATAAATAGTACCATGTGAAAGTACTACTGAAGAGGTTTCATTTGAATGGTAATACCATAGGATTTCATCCACAGACTCAAAAGTTAGAACTACATACTAAATAAATAGTACCATGTGAAAGTACTGCTGAAGAGGTTTCATTTGAATGGTAACACCATAGGATTTCATTCACAGACTCAAAAGTTAGAACTACATACTAAATAAATAGTACCATGTGAAAGTACTGCTGAAGAGGTTTCATTTGAATGGTAACACCATAGGATTTCATTCACAGACTCAAAAGTTAGAAATACATACTAAATAAATAGTACCATGTGAAAGTACTACTGAAGAGGTGTCATTTGAATGGTAACACCTTAGGATTTCACCCAGAGACTCAAAAGCTAGAACTAAATACTAAATAAATAGTACCATGTGAAAGTACTGATGAAGAGGATTCATTTGAATGGTTACACCATAGGATTTCACCCACAGACTCAAAAGTTAGAACTACATACTAAATAAATAGTACCATGTGAAAGTACTGTTGAAGAGGATTCATTTGAATGGTTACACCATAGGATTTCATCCACAGACTCAAAGTTAGAACTATATACTAAATAAATAGTACTTTGTGAAAGTTATACTGAAGAGGATTCATTTGAATGGTAACACCATAGGATTTCATTCACAGATTCAGAAGTTAGAATTACATACTACATACATAGTAACATGTCAAATTACTGCTGAAGAGGTTTCATCATGGTCACACTATAGGATTTCATCCATAGACTCAAAAGGTACTTTGACGAGAACCGTGTTAATTCGATTAATAAACGCAGCGATGTTAATCAAATTTGCCTTTGCCCTTTTTTAAGATCTCTCCTTAAACTCTCTTATAGGGACACTCAAAAGGATAACTTACTTTGATTCTTTATTTTGCAAAAACTTATGTAACTGGTCCCAGCAAGAGTTTACACTTAATCCTTTGAATTTACAGGCCTGAAAATGGTGGAAAATATTGCATTGGTAAAAGGAAACGGTTCAGGTCCTGCAACACCCAAGTAAGTATTTAAATGTAGTTTTGAAGACAACAGGCTGAGATGGATTGGCTTGGTGGGGAATGAGAATGAGCGCTCAATTAAATTAACTAATTAATTGCACAAATTTGCTCCTTGCAAATATTTGCAAGGAGCAGCAAATATGAGCAAATCCATTTTTTTTTGGTCCAGTGAAAGATGCTTACTCAGCAAGTTACACAGGCGGCTCGGAAGACTGAAGGGACCGTACATTCCAGTCCCAGCAGCATGCAGAATGTTTCTTTGCAGGACTGTTTGTCACATAAACCTAGTTCTAGTTTCCTCAGCTCCCAAGAGTCTCAGTCAGTGCCAGATCCGGACCTTGAGATAAGGGGGCCCCGGTCATCCAGACCCTTAGATAAGGGGTGGGGGGAGGGCGGTCTCCCCAAAACACTTTTTCGGTTTGGTCCAAAAATAAAGGGGGGCCTAACCCCTCCCGTCCCCCCTCCCCTGGGTCCCCCACGGAGTCTCCTGTAGCTTGATGGTAGAGCATCTGGACTACTGAACAGGAGGTTATGGGTTCGACTGTTTGGAGTACTCAGACTTTTTCTTTCCATCCGCCTGTGTCATAGCCTTCGAGCAAGCTCTCCGGGGCACTCTGGTGGCGTGGCGGGAAAAGGAAGGAGAGCTTGCAACTACGTCTCTGGAATTTGAATATCTGCACCGCAAAAGTCGATGCGAAATTCTGATTGGCGGAGATGTCTTTAGTAATGACGTCATTACCCATGTAGCGTGCTTCCACGTGTTTTTCAATGTTTGTTTACATTCGCGCTGGTTTCGGCTTCGCGCTGACTGGCGGAAATCTGACAGCTCAGTCGACGGGGAACCACAGGGGAATTGGAGGTGGAATTCAAATTCCAGAGACGTAGTTGCAAGCTCTCCTTCCTTTTCCCGCCCAGCCTCCAGAGCGCCCCGGAGAGCTTGCTCGCAGGCCACCTGTGTCACTGACTAAATAAACATCTTTCTCACGTATTCACCAAGCTTAAAATTCACCATCACATTTCTATCATTCGACTAAAATGTATGGCCATTCATTAGCTTACGGCGCACCCCGTTAAGAAGCTGGTTTACAGTCATGTCTTTACTGACTGTTTTGTATTTGTAACTTTGACAGGAATGCCCTAAAGGTTCTGTGGACTTCCGTGCCATACAGTGTGCAAATATGCATGCGCGGAGCGTGAGTTTAGGTTCCAAGAGGTACAGGAACACGAACTGGCTTCCTAAGTACGCTGGAAGTAAGAGCTTGATAACTAAATCAGTCCTCAAAAACACAATCATTAAGATAATATAAAGGTAATTTAAAATGATTGGAGAGTGAAGTAAAATCTAATGAAAGGTAACTGAGTTTTTATCTCGGATTTTCTCCGAATAAAATTATCGTACATCCAAGAATTTCCAACCAGTTTATCCAACGCACAGTTCGTGTTTTGTCGAGCCCAAAGACAAAGGGCTGCACGTCATGATTGAAAATTTATAAAACACTCATACTCGTGTTTAAAGCTATAGGAAAATTCACACAGCGACTGTAAAATGGATTGTTTCGGGATGTCATTGGCCTACAGACGCATGTCAATGCAAAAGTTCGATCTGTGGGTTTGCCAAAATTATCACTAACAGGTTTCAGCACAAATGTAAGAAAGAAGAAAAAGACACCGCCAAGCACGAAACAGATGGGTCACAGACACAAAGATCAGAAAATTAATTTGTAAACTCCGTAAAACAGCTGACCAAAAAATGAATTAAAACTAAGATCGCTCAGAGCCTCTTACCATAAATGTATTTAAAATTATCAGAAAAAGGAACTCATATGCGAGAATTTGTTGTTTAAGTTCGACAGTTTTGACAGTTACTATGTTGATGTCATAGTCTTAAAAAAATTACCATTAACTGAGCATTATTTTTATACGTTTTTTTTTTCCTGAAGTCAACGTATTGAGCTGCCATTTCTTGTCTCTGTACAGTTACCAAGCAAAACCAGTGTAAACTGTATTGTCGTATGTCTGGCACTGCCATCTATTTCAAGTTAAAAGACAAAGTCATTGACGGAACACCATGTAACCATGAGACCACGGACATTTGCGTAGATGGAAAATGTATGGTAGGTGTGGGTGTTCATACTTTCTTGTTGGAAAACACGGCCACGTGACAGTCAAATGTGACTCTAGAAAGATTGACGTACAACAAAATGAGCCATGGACTCTTGAAAAATGTCGGCCAATTCGTTACGTTTAAACCTTCTCTAGTTTTGTTGATCACTGCCCCCATTACCTCTTTTGTATTTTTGAGTGATTGTGTGTGTATGCTTTACTATAGTTCAAACATTCTGACACTTAATTGTGTGATCAGCTGGAAAGAGCTAAAATTGTATCAACCGCAATACTGAGCCCATTTTAAAACGTTATGGTGCACCATACAAGAATGTTTTGCCGTCACCTTCGTTCTAGACTTTTTTTGTTATGTATGTAATTTTATATCTATTCATTTTTTTTAAATTTTCAGCCTGCGGGGTGTGACAGAGTGCTAAACTCAAATAAGAAAACTGACAAATGTGGAGTGTGTGACGGTGACAATTCATCCTGTAGACGTTTCTCAGGAACTTTCAACGAAACAAATTTTGGTGAGGCGTGGCTACTTGTGTAATGTATTGCTTGCTTAACGTATTCCCAAGTCCAATTTATAACACCTGTAAAAAAAAGTGCGTTAGTTAACTGCTAATGTATTTAATTGAGAGAACTATTTGCTTACTTTGTTTTAACAACCCCCCACTAAAGACGGGACAGCCAAGTCTAGCCTTTCGCAGGGCAAAGGAAGGACCTTCTTCCACAATTATTGTATGGTGCTTGTCGGGTCCTCAGGAAATGATCCTCCGACATACTCTCTGCAGACCAACGTCTAACTTGTACTAAATCTAGCCTGCCGCGTGGACGAAAGAAATGCTTGTGAAAATGATTTCTCATAATACACACCACAGTTCACGTGCCTACGTCATCACTACGATCGCGTAGTCATGGTTCGTTTTATAGAAAAAAAGAATGATCCGTTTGGAAACGAGGAAAATGTGCTTGTAGGAGCACTAGACACAGGCGTCGCTCTGGGCAAGTTTATGCCAAATCTTTATAATAAATTGTTTTATTAACTGAATTACGCTTTTTTCCTGAGCTCATTCACGATGATTATTGACATCAAGATCGGCAAACGTTGACGTAAGTAATCGTTTTTGCCTTTGTGTTTATAGGGTATAATTTTATCTTTACAATTCCTGTCAATTCAACGGACATAGTGGTTACACAGTATGGTTGGAAAAATCGGGAGGATCCGAATTATCTAGGTAAGTGCTAATCAAGGTGATGTATATTTGGGATTGAGAATGCTTTTCGTTCTTAGTTCCATCAAGTCTATTGAATTTTCTCCATAACGCAGACCGCTGAGCGTAATCTAGATTCGCTCTGCCAAAGAGTCCGCTTTTGAGAGGGGAGGAAAACGAGCTTGAGAATCAGCTCCGTATAAATTGTTGGGGTGTTGGGCACGCCAAGTTTAAGGGTAGACGCAGGATGCTACGTATGTAAGCTAACAGCGCTATGCTGTGCGCAAGAAAAACATGGATGGAAATATGATCCTATGGACAGCATAGCCTGCAATGTTGAGAAAGATGCTACGCGAAGGGATTTCAAGGGTTGGCGTATAATAAAGAGCTTTATGCAGTGCTCAATGTTGATCGCAAGGATTGCATGGGTGGACGCAACGCTGATACTTTCAAAATAATGGACAACATTATGAGCGATATTGAAGGAAACAGTTTCAGGGGTGAACGCGCGAGGCCACGCGCACCATAGCTCACAATAGTACGAAAGATATTGCGTAAAAACTTGAGGGGAGGATACCTGTTGCGCACAACATTACAAGCTATGATGCGTGCTAGCTTATGATATTTCGCACAGCAATTTAAGGAATCGAAAAGGCCCACGATGCTGCGTACAATATAGCGGACTATATTATGCGGAATATTGCCGACCGCAATTCTAGGCGGTGGACGCATAACGGTTCGTACCTCATAGCGAACAATTCTGCTGTGATATTTCTTACATTCTTAAGATTCCTAGTTTGTACACATGACGACGTGATTGACATAGCTTAAAACGTGAGCCATTAATTGACCTTCTCTGTCCCTATCAGCCCTTCAAAGTGCCAGCGGTAGGTTCCTTCTCAACGGAGGGATGATCATTGGGTTAGGAGTAAGAGAATTCAGAACAGCAGGATCCAAAATATGGTACTCAGGCTCGGAAAAGGTTATGGAACAGATCAAGATTAATGGCAGACTCACCGAGCCGGTCAAAGTCTACGTACGTTGTTAGTCTTCTTTTTGATTGATTGATTGATTGATTGATAAAGGGATTGATTGATTGGTTTTTCTTTTTGCCTGACAAATGATTTCGGTTCAGAGGGAGGAATCATATTAATGCCCAACTTTGAATTTAGGCTACAAGCAGTCGTCCCTTTCCTCAGAGCCACACGCCACTAGCGAAAAATTAATTAATGTAAAATTTATGGTAAATAAAGAGGGAAAATAAGAGACCGCTCTCAGTCAACTTCCGAGAGATTTCATGTAATTTCAGTGTGCGAGTCCAAGATTTAATCCAGTGCCGTACCTATTCAACAGAAAGAAACTGAACCTCAATAATTTTTTTTTTGGAAAGTGCGATATGTGTTTTATGATCTTCAATTTAAAATGTCCCACTTGTCTTCGGCGTCGCCTTTGGCCACTCATCAGATACAAAGAAGTTTAACGCAGTTTTCTGTTGTTAATTTTTTTCGCACCAATTTTACGCTTGATGCTTATTAACTAACTTGGAACATTTGCGTCGTGTTAAAGAGTATGTGATTGCAAGTGAGAACTTATTTCAATTACTTTATAGGTTTTTGAGGTTGAGGATGTTGTACCCCCAAACGTTCACTATAGTCTTAATAAAATGGTAGCTGAACCAAAGAAGTTTGTTTATAAATGGGATCGACTGGGTCGATGGACACAGTGTAATAAGCTATGCCAAGGTAAGACTTGTCCCTTATGAGGTCACGCAACGCTAAACTGCGAAGAGCGGGGAGAAGCATTGCGTTACACGGCTACAAAGAATATTTTATATGCCAATGTGCCGAGTTTTTTATAAACATTTTCTCTCAAGCTTTCCATGTTTGTGCTAAATGCACTTATAATACGCTTAGACCAAAATCATAGGATTAATTAGTAGTTAACTGGTTTTTCGTTCTGTGCTTTGGCAATTTTTCGTCCTTGAACAGCTGTAAGGAAGCAAGAGATATTTCCTTTTCCTTCAATTATGCCAGTACAAGTTCATCTGTCAGGCCATCGTCTTTTTTTCTCCGTTTAGCGTTGTCCGACCGACGCAAATTTTTGGGATTTTCAAAACAAAAAAAACGACGTAGTTGAACCATTTTTCACTTAAAATAATCCTTTTAATGTGAACGATGAGCATAGTGACAGCATAGAGAAAAACAGGAACAAAAACAGGAACATTTTTTACAGTATATTGTGTATTTTGTAACTCCAAATATGTGAATTTAACTTTTAACGTCGTCCTGGGTTACCGGGGCCTCCTATTCCGAGACTTCCGACCTAATATCAGGAAACGCATTCGACGCTAAACGAAAAAAAAGGGGGATGGCCTCATATATAATAAAAAACCATCAGAATATACTTAGTTTTAGTTTTTCAACATGGCAATGCTTTTTCTGTTGGGCCATTAAAGCGAGTTTTTAAGGCCTGTTAAATACTTTCTGAAGAGCCTAGTTTTTATTCCTCGTTTACTCATTCTGTTCTGTAAATTACGGATCCTCTTTTAATCCTCTTCATTTATAGCTTGGGCGTTTCGTGCTGGGCTTTAAATCAAAAGACAAAAACCCGGTCCGTAATTGTAATTTACTGTACCGGCCTCGAACTCTGCTAAGAAGAGGTATTTATTTTCATTCGCTGCAAAGAAAAAATGAGGACAGCATAACTAAATTGACTTGAAAGCAGTAAAGCTTTTCAAACCTTTTGACGAGAAAACTGCACTTACCAGCTCTCTTCTATTTCTTTTGCTCAAAAAGCGGGCTCTGTTAAATTCGTTTACTTTTTGTAAACTAAAACTTAACCCAATGTCATTACATGTGAACACTTCATTAGGCATAAGAAAAAGGCGACCAAGATGTGTCCGCGTTATTGATGGTCAGTTAGTCTCCAACTCCAGATGTGACCAAAGTACACGGCCGAGCACTGTTACCGAGGAGTGTAATATTAGTTGTCGGCTCAGGTGGGTAGCGCAATCTATCTTCTAAAGCATACGTTACAACGGTAACATTAGCCTCGGAAAACAGGCTACATTTCACGACGTCACCACTGGTTTCCACTGGTTTCCCCGCGAAATGACGTCTAGGGAACAAGCGCAGAAATTTCATATCGATAACGTGTTACTACCTAAATCTTTGTTGTACATCTGATTGGTTGAAGCATATTTCCCTTGCGGCCCGACCAATCATAAGCACTACCCACATCTGGCTAGTGGCACGTCATCAGTATGGAATTTCTGCTTTCGGTCCTCAGACGTCATTTCACGGGGAAACCAGTGGTGTCGACGGGAAAGGTCAACTGTTTTCTCATGCTACACTAACATCAGTCGACGATGTCACCTTAAAAGCCGTATCCACAAAAAAAATGTTTTGCTTCGTTAATTTCAGTTTACAGTTTAACGACCGTGTTTCCTCTCTCTGTCACAGATGGCAAATTGAAAACCCTGGAAGATGCTCAGCGCGTTGCGGGCTTGGCTACCAGAGTCGAGTTGTTAAGTGCGTTCGTGTTCATAATGACCGCTGGGGCGAGGTCCTGGACAGGCACTGTCCCAGCAAAACCAAGCCCCCTCTTTTTGTGCGTTGTAATGGCACTTGTGAAGGGACCAAATGGGTCTACTCTCAGTGGTCGAAGGTAAGTGTTGTTGCTGTTAAACGTCATATACTACGCTACTTTACCCATGCTCGAATGAGAATTGATCACGTGATCAATTTTTCCCGCCATTGTTAACGGGCACGTTTGCCCTGTGTCGTTTGCCGTTATCGAAGAGATTTAGAATCATGTTTACGGCGACTGGCAAACGTCAAATTGAACCACAAGACCAAGTTATCATCTAATTTTTCGTCTCTTAATTTGAGAGATTGCCAATGTAAATCTCGCTTTTGCCGTTTTCCGTGAACGCGATTCTAAATCTCTTTAAATGTTGGTTTTTACATCCATACAAGACATAGCGTTTAATTACAATGATGTCTTATCCTATATTTTTTTAATTATCTGACAGGAAAAGGCCATTTCATGAAACCTTAGTTATGTTGGGCGTTCTGTGATTATAACGTTTTTATTTACAGTGTTCAAAAAGTTGCAATGGTGGCAAGCAAACTCGTTCAGTAGACTGCGTGGACAACTTTGGAGAAATTCTCAAGGAGCGTGACTGTCGCCCTTCTGACAAGCAAAGGCTGAGACGACAGTGTAACGCATTTGCTTGTCCTCGGTGGACCACTGAAAATTGGAGCTCGGTAAGTCGGTGCCAGGTTTGCTTCACTTGGTTTTGGGCGAAACTATTGGCTACTAGTGACGATTAAAGTTGTGTGGAGTGTCGTGCTAAGGGGTAAAAGATATCATACCAAAAATAACACTTAAGTCATTACCTAAACAATACGCGCCAAGATCCTTTGAGCGTGCGAGTAAAGCCGTCCCTCCTCGCTCCCCACCACGAGAGGCGTTTCGCGACCCCTGTGGCGAGGAGAGAGAAGAGATGACTGTATTCGCAGGCAAACAGTGGCGAATCCAGGAGAGGGGCCCGGCCCCGCCTCTTACCTCAGGGTCTGGACGACAGCCCTCCCCCCTCCCCTCCCCCTATCAGAAGGTCTGGATCCGCCACTAGCAAAGTTCCTTTTTTTCTGTTTCAAATTCTCGAAGAATCAGAGAAAAGGTCGCCAAGTCGATAGTGAGCCTCAAGGCAGTGGGAGTATCCCATGTGTGATCGAGAAAGAAGGGGAAACTAGAGAGATATTCCCTGACTTTAACTCTTTTTCTTCCCGCTTTCTGTCCATTACTCACTATTTCACTTCTATCTGAAGAACCTCTGGGCAATGGCGCATCCAGACCTTCAGATAAGTGGGAGGGGGGCCGTCATCCAGACTCTGGGGGCCGGGCCCACCGATCCCCTCCCCTGGATCCGCCAGTGCCTCTGGGACAGACTAAGCTTTTTAGTGAAGTGTCAATCGGTAGTATCTCCTGAATTTTCAAGATGATGTTGAAAGATTCTGAGACGAGTACATTGTATATGTTGTAGACTCTGCGCTGTAGTATAGTGGTTCTGGTAAGGACTCTTCTATATGGAGTAATTTTAATTCGGTACTTAAGCGCAGCAGGCTTTGGTACCAAAGGTATCATTAGTTTTTCTAGTCTACGAAACAAGTGGTTTCTGACGTGTGCTTCTTCACTAAGTTAACATTGTGAGCTCACAAAACAAATGGCTTATATTTTGGCTTCTTAGCAACCTACTATGGTCCTTCCAAGAAGGCTCATGCACTGACCTTTACATGTTTATCTCTCAGTGCAGCGTGACTTGTGGGTCTGGACAGCAGACTCGACTGGTGAAATGCAAAGGACATCAGGGAATAGTTGACGAAGGACTGTGCAAACAGAGAAGACCTGCGACAACACAACCTTGTGAGCTTCAAGCTTGTCCTTATTGGTTCGCTGGTGATTGGAGTGATGTAAGTTAAGAGTTGAGTCTTGTTGCTGTGCCTTGCTTAAGGAGTATTGGTTTTAACGGTCGTAGCTTAGGATTATATTTACAGACTTTAAACATAGCATCGCCTAAACGTGATAAACAGCTTCACAGAAAAACGCTGCTCAGTAGCTTTGATTTGAACGTTGAACTGCAATAGTCAGTACTGGCGTAGTCTGTCGTTTTCCCTTTTTTTATCAGTTAATTATTTATTTATTAGCTCAGCCACCCATCCACCCCCACCCGCTGGGACTGGCGGTCGATATATCCCCCGGCTCGCGGTTCTATTTTTCGTTCGCGCACTAGAACATTACCACCGTTTTAAGCATAATAAATAGTACCAAGGAAAAGTGCTACTTGCATTCAGTTGAAAAGTGACACAAGAAGACGCTGGGACCCTTTGAAGATACTAAAAACCCTGTAGAATAAGGCTTCCGAAATGAGCTGATTTAAACAACTTTCAGTTTGTCGAGAGAGCAATCTGCCGTGACAAAAATGAAGAAAGCGAATGAGCGAAGAGGACACTAGGGACGAGGGGAAAGGCAAAGGTTTCTCCTACCCTCCCTTCTCGCCTTAGTCCTCCCCCGTTTGCCTCGTTTGAGTGCTCGTACTCAGTATGCATGCCGCTCGACAATTCTGCGAGAGGAAGCTCTAGAATTGCGAAAGGTTTTATAGATTTTCTTCTTCTTTCTTCACCAGTGCTCCGCGACTTGTGGTAGCGGAATGATGACTCGACAGATCATGTGCTTGTCTCCAGGCAAGGTCGCTAGACCCCTGAGTGAAGAAAAATGTTCAGCTGCAACAAGACCTCAGTCGCACAAAGTTTGCAAAACACAAGAGTGTTCGACGCTGTATAAGATTGATCACGAAGGAGATCTTGATGATCATTACTGGCGGCTCAGTATGTGGACTCCGGTAATGTTTCTTGCTACTACTTGCTGTTGTTGTAGAATGAGAAGCAATACAATGCAGTGTTTCTCTCTAAAGTTAAAAAAGCAATGACAAAGAAACTTTTAACAATGAAAAACATGAGAAGTTAACAAATGGGACTAGGCTACGCTGTCTGGAATAAGTGGCAAAAAACAAAGTGAAACGAAGCGAGCCGAGCGGTGGACTGGGCCGCTCGGCTCGCTTTAGCTCGGCGATTCTCTTTATCTCTTTTCCTCAACCACAGAGCCTGGTCCCAGGCTACACAAAGTGTTCCTGAAGTTGAATTCAGTACTACCAACAAATGAAATCATCGAGTGGTTGGACTAGTCAAACTCGGGACCTCCGAATTGTGAATCCTGCGCCATGACCATTCGTGCAAGCTGCCCCTACCTTATAGTTATTGTTGTTTTTCGTTAATGCTTTTGTTGTTGTTATTGTCGTTAGACGTATTACTTTTTGTTTTCTTGTGTTATGTTAACATTGTTATCATTACTGCTTGTGTTGTTGTCGTCGTTGTTGTTTTTTCGTTTGTTTGTTTGTTTGTTGTTGTTTTTGTTCAGGACTCAAAATAAATTTGGGACTGTCGCCGGTGGTGTTGACCGGTCAAAGTGTTAAACCCCCGTAACACGATGATAACGTCAACGTCCTAGCCTAACAAGCAAAAACATAAAGGGAGAAAAGAAGCTGGTCTTCTTGAAACGAAACGGTGTAGAAATGTATTTTCATTCTGGTCCCGACAAGTGGCCATCTTGGCCGGACATTGTCCGTCAACCGGCCGTTATTTGGGCCCTGATGTTTGTTGTTGACATTGTAGTAGTGGCGATGTAAATGCTAACTGAATGTTAGTTGTTGTTATTGTTGTTGTATTTGTTCGGTTGGTGTTGCGGTTTTGCGACTGTCTTGCTTGGGCTGGAAAAATCCCATGAACGCTCCTTAAAACCAAGAGGTCATTTATTTTTTTTTTATGAACGTTTAGTGTTCTGTGTCATGTGGAGAAAAGCCTGGGACTCAGTATCGTGACGTCGAGTGCGTACTTGTGAGAGGTAGGCAACAGGATGTGGTTGATGAAAATCACTGTGCGCATACCCCAAAACCCGCTGACCTGAAGGAATGCCAAGTTCTACCGTGCACAACCTGGAGACACGGATCTTGGGGTGGAGTAAGTTTGAAGTAGTTGCTAGGCGACTTCCGAGTCCCAAAAACGCTCACTTTCAAAATGAGGCCAAGTGTGCAACCTTTCTTGTGAAAATGGGTTTTTTGCATGCGAATGAAAAATCATTTCCGTATCAAAGGCTGAGCACCTAACCTCGTTATGATACAGAGGCCTGGGGAACTCGGAAACGGCCAGTTTTTGCTGATAACACTTGTCTCGATTTTGATTATTCCAGATTTAACAGAAAGTGAATCTTATTATTGTTTTATTATACTGTTTTATTATTATTCATTTTTTAAGCACGGAGCACAGTTTGACATTGTTCTTGGAAATCACCTATTGCGCGCCCAACCTATAGATGAGTCAGTTTTTTGCTAGCAGATGACTCACTAATCAGGTTGCGCTGATTTCCAAATTAACTGTTGGCTCTTAGCCAATGACAAGAAAGATAGTGAGGACAATGTATAATAATAAAGATGATGATGATGATAATAATATTACTACTACTAATAATAATAAGAAGAAGTAATATACAAATTAACTCTCTTTCCAGAATCTATTATTCCAGAATCGAAACATGTAAAATATTTCCAAATTTTGATCTGTGCAGAACTTATTGAACTATGTGTTTCGACATTTCAAAACGGAATAAAATTTTATTATATTTAAAAGAGCAACACGGTTAGTAAATCAGAAGGGTGTTAACGAGAACTACTTTCAATAGAGCTGGAAAAACAGATAATGTTGCCTTCATTTTGTCAGTCAGGCCTTGGGGATTTAAACGCTTAGTATGCCTAATAAATGCCACAGAGAACCCAACAGAAGGAGGCGTCCTCAATCACCAATAAAGATCAATGTAAATTCATTTGCTTGTGCTTTTATTTCAGTGTTCACGGCTTTGTGGTAAGGGTGTGCAGCTTCGTGTGGTCAAGTGTACCTATGATAATTTTAAAATAACCGTGGACAAGAACTGCGATTTGAAAAGCAAACCGTTAAGCATACGCCCATGTGAAATCAGAGAATGTATCCCAACGTCTGCAGTACCAACCTCGACACCAACCCCGACATCTCTGCAAGCGGTGCCGAGCTGGAAGACGGGGACCTGGGGTCAAGTAAGGATTTAATTAACCATGTGTGTGATTACCGACATTTGGCGAGCGATTCAAGCGCAAGCACAAGAGGTTTATTTTTTGAAAAAAAGATACGTTCATTTAAAGGATACAACATGAAATTCTTCCAAAGAAACAATGCAGATCAGATAATTCAGAGCCACGGGAAAAAAAATACATGAAAAACTATATCCCGAAAAGCCTGTTACAATTGTTGACTATGCGGTTTGAAAGAATCCTAACTACTAATTTGCCAATAAGATTCGTAATTATGTGAAGGGAATTAGTATGTGCAATCAAATAGCGACAAGTGAAACTTCACGCGCGTTTTGCCCAAATTCTAATAATTTATTATTAATTTAGTAAATTATTAGGATTTGGACAAAACGCAAGTGAAATCATTCTCTAATTTCACGAGTATACCATTTGATTACCTATTAATATCATGGGGGAAGAATTACTTTCGCAATCGTGGATTTTTGACATGTTTATCGGGGTTTTATCGCGTCTATCGAGAAGTTCAGAATTTTCAGAATTTTTCAACAAAATACCTGTTAGAATCCTCCTTCATGTGCTTTTTCGTGTGTTTAGGTTTTCTAAAACGTCTTTCAATGCCCTGACATCTTCATTCATAAAATTTTAAACATCGCGCAGAATGGCTATTGTTGTCGGGACATTTACTTACAGTCGAGCTAGAAGCATAGGGCTGTAATATTACAGGTGAAGCGTGAACTGAATCACTCTCATTGGTGGAAGTCTGGGTGGTCTTTCCTTTGTAGCGATTACCTCCTTGTTCATCAACTTGTCAGGGCGGAGCAAAAAAAACAAAGGCCATGCGAGCTGTTTTTTATCCTGTTGTTTCTTAATATCTCAGCTTAAATCGCTTATGCACTGCGTTCTTACGAGCGTGACAACAGAAACACAGAAGTCTTTACAATTAATATTTCAATGCGCCGAAAATGAATCAATTTTACGATCCTTTTACAACTGAGGTTGAATAAAGTTACAGTCCTTTGAAAACTGGTTGCAAATTATTACTGTCAAAGAAAATTATCGCGCTCGAAATGTTAGAGAGCGCTTGTGTCGTCACTATTACGCTTTAACCCCAAAGCCATCTGGCACTGAGACGTATGGAAGGTAGCCATGGCAGTTTTGTAATTGCACATGTGAAACATAAATGAACGCTGAAATTTCGCGCCAAAATTAATTAAGGAATAACTCGTCACCCATGATATTATGGCTCTAAAGCAACAATACAGTCCTTCTTTTAAAATTGAAACTATAGGGCTAACGGTACCGTTTTTTTTGTTCTGTTTTTTTAACTTTTATTTGCTATATTTGCAGTGCTCAGTGACCTGTGGCTTAGGAGTAAGAAAGCGAACGGTTGAATGCAGCGATAAAAGTAGCAGTTGTGATGCTAGAACCAAACCAGAAACGACTGCATTATGTAATCTCAAAGCCTGCCCACAATGGAAAACAAGTCAGTGGGGAGAGGTAAGCTATTTATGATGTTCCACTTTCTACACTTTAAACGAACATGGAAATAATTGCACTTAAAGTAAAGAACTTGATTCAGACCAGGAATCGCGTACTAGTGGTGTTATGGCCAGTAACGTTTTTGATAGACAGACAGTGCATTGTAGTCGTCTTATTTCGGCGAAGTTTGTTGGAAAATCACACCCGTTGGACGGGAAAAAACCCTTGAAATTAGAACATATGAGAATGTTTACTTGAATTGTAAAAGCCTTGCTTCTTTCCAAAACAAAGAACCTTCAAACGGCCTCTTATATTTTGCACCGAAAATGAAGAGCGCGCGGGTGCCTCGTGGGAAAGGATGCAACAGGAAGCCACACAATTTGCAGTTTAATTGTTATTCTGTGACTTATGTTTAGTGTTCAGTGACCTGCGGTCAAGGACAAAGGCAACGTGAAGTACAATGCAGATATGAGGATGGTAAAGCAAGTAATGAATGTGATGAAAGCAATAAGCCAAAGAGCATCTTTGTCTGTGTGTTGGGAGAGTGTCCAGTTTGGCGCGAAGAGCCCTGGGGAGAGGTCAGTGCAAACACTTACTTACAGTCCCTCACTTACACACACAATTACAATTGGTCACTTTCACGATGACGTCATAGTGATAGGTCCAAACCTTGTACAAGAGACGTTAAACAAAAAGAGCTTATTATTGCTTATTATCTCCAGAGGATTTTGTAAATTGAGGCTATGGTGGATAAATTAATGCTCTGTTGCTTTAGGCAGGCTCCCGGCCGTAATTTTTGTCATTTGATATTGACTTAAGGCTTGGCGCACGCTACTGGTGTACACGAGCGTAACACCGTGCCTTACGCACGATTCGCGCTCAAGAAAAGGCACGGTTTTTGTGCCAAAGCACGGGAAAAAAACATGCAAAGGCACAGATTAGGCACACTTTAGGCACAGTTAAGGCACGTTTTAAATATTGCTAAGGCACACTTTAGGCACAGTTTTGGCACGGTTTAGGCACGGTTTGGGCACAAATATTCAACGCTGGGCACTTTTTTGAAAATCTTTGTAACCCGACTTGCAAAAAAGAACAAACTTGGTACGAATTACAAAAATAATTCAGATCAAACACGATACAGTTAGAAGTATAGGAAGTGTAAGTTTTGAGCCGCGCCGAAAGTCGGGAAAATTAAAGTATTCTTCGACAGTCCGTGTTTACTCCGAGGATAAAGTGGAAATTCACACGCGATATATGCCGGTCTGAACCTTTTCGATTGCCATGCAATTTTATAGACTCGCTTTCTTTCGTTTCTAAAAGAAATCGTGAAAGAAAGTCGAAGCCATAATAACAAAAACAAAGCTAAAGAAGTGAGGCACAAAAATAGCCAATAAAAGTCGTAGAAAATACTTTTTGCGATCGCGGTAAAATTGGCCTGAATTTGCATAACAACATGAAAAGTACAAAGTGGTAATTTGAAACCTTCATGCCAACGCGTGTTGTTTTTTAAATACAAAATGCGGCTGCTTTTTAAAAATATTTCTCTAACTAAAAAAGTAGGATTTACACTGTAGTAAAATAATTCAAGCTGCTTGTTTGTTTTTGTTTTCTGGCTCTGTTAGCAAATTAAGCTTTGATCGTATAATAATCGATGAGACGTGCCATTTATTTCAAAACTCATCGGCGTGCAATCAATTTTTTCGTTTTCATTTTTTAAGTCATATCACAAGTAAATTCTTTTCTTGAATGCAAATCTGCCCTCCTGAAAAAAACAAATATTTCGTTCCAACTAAACGCTCCATTAAGAAGGGGAGAAGAAACCTACTTGGAAATTTTTTAACATCGATGAAATTAGCATAATATCAACAATGTAATTGAGCTGAGCACTTACTTTAAATACGCTAACCTGTTTAAGATTCCATTTTCCTGTTTGTCGGGGCTTTCCCTGCTGTCTCTAACGGTATTCTGAGTCATGTTATTTCTTATTAGGGGATAAAAAGGTCGTCAGACCGTGTTTCTAGACTTCGTAAGCCTCAAAACTGACATAATTGCCGTGCGCCCTTTTCGTTCGCTGTGGAGCTCGGTAGGCTGGACACGATTTCCCGAGTGACTCAATATTTTGGCACAACTTGTGCACAGATTAGGCACAGTTTGGGCACAACTTAGGCACGGCTTAGGGACGTTTTTCAAAACTAAAATACACACTTTATGCACATCTTAGGCACATTTTAGGCACAAAATCTTTATGCCAAAGCACACTCTAGAATCCGATTTTCGGTCCAACGCACGGTTTACGAATTTTCACGTTAAAAAATGCTGTCTAACCTTACATATTTGATCTTAGCGTAAAAATGGGTTTCCCGAAGTCTTAACAGTTAGTCTATAAGGAAAATTTAACTTATGAGCATTCCAAAAATTATTATTTCTTCTCTTAACATCAACAGAAAGTCAATGAAAAGCAATCTTTTAAATTGACGTTCGCGCTGCACAGAGATCGTATGTAGACAGAACATCTTTCTGAAAACGCCCTAACTTTGTTGTTTTGCCATTATGTTCAGTAATTTTTAATACAGTTAGTACTCATAAGTCACTGACCTCTTCAGAGAAATTTTTCCAAAGTACCATTAACAGAAACAGAGAAATCCCACAATATGCGTGGTTAGACTATAAATGTTACGCGAGCTGTTAAAAAATGGTCCCATTTTGAGCCATATTTTTCATATTTCAATTTTATTTTGGTCTTACAGCCAGGAAAAAAATATTCAGTGAAAAGCTGTTTATAAACTTTAACTTCTTGCCAAATATCGATGCGATCTGAGTTTTAATAAGTTCATAAGAGCCAAACGATGTGAGATTCTTAGCCGTGTACACCAGTAGCGTGCGCCAGGCCTTAAACCTTTATCTCTTCACTGACCCGCTATTTTCTTCTTAACGTTAGAGATTGTCGAGCGCACGTATGAATATAAAAACCGCGGTGCAAAATTCGTCGAAGAAAATGATAAAGAAAAGAGGACCGTTGACAGGCTTCTTTAACCCATTAGGAAGAATTTTAGCAGCTCTCTTACATCCTCGCTTATATGGTCGTTTCGCCTTGCTCGTTGAAATTTTATTTATCAAGCGGAACTAAAATAGAGCCTAGCCTTAGGTAATGTTGACTTGTGATAAGCGTACTCCACGAATCACATCATCATGTCGGCATTTTCCGCACGAAGGGTCTGTCTCTTGCTTTTCTAACTTAAATTCTAACAGCGATTAATTTTTTTATGTTCCAGTGCTCAGTTTCCTGCGGTAAAGGTATCAGACAGCGAAGTGTCAGCTGCAGACTAGCGAGTGGCCAGTTAAGTCCCGGATGTAGCGAGGAAAACAAACCTACATTCAGAGAACCTTGCAACATTAGACCGTGTCCAACATGGATAACAGGAGACTGGGGCAAGGTAATGTGTCACCTGATTGCTTAAGAGTATTTATTATCAATGTTTTTTTATAGTTTGTTTTGTTTGTTTGTTTTGAGAGGGAACAACAGACAGTTATTGGATAAACTGGCAAACGTTTGACCCTGTACCACATGTTATGATTTTTGCTCTCTCTCTCTCTCTCTCTTTCGTTGTGGGGAATTAGACGTTCATTTCATTTCTATTTATTTTGTTTACAGTGCTCAGTAACCTGTGATTCTGGAATCAAAGTTCGTTCTGTGGAATGTAGTGATAAGGACTTCAGTTGTGATGCGAGAACTAAACCGCAAACCACGACTCAATGTAACCTTAAACCTTGCCCAAGATGGAAAACAAGTCCATGGGGAGAGGTAAACTGTTACTTGCATACAAACGCCAAAAGTAGATAAAACTTTCTTCACTTTTCACCAACTACACAAGACAGCACACGAAGTTTCTTTGTATGGCAATTTTGTGCTCTGCGGAAAAAGAATAAAGCCTTTCCACATGACCTCCCGTCCGCCATGTTTGCGGCCATGTTGGTGTCTTTTAAAAACTAGTCCCGTGGTGGTGGAACTCTTTTCATTTGTAAACGATTTCTTTCTTCGCGATAATATTGCATAGCTGTAGGCCACGTGAGTGAAAACGCTCTATAGAGCACCAAAAAAAAGGGAGCGCAGTCCGTAATCATGCACGCTATGTAGGAGCAAGGAGAGGGAGCTTGAAAAGAAGCATAAAATCCGCAGTTTAATCGTTGTCTTGCTGCTTTCGTGTAGTGTTCTGTGACTTGCGGCCAAGGACAAACGCAACGTGAAGTACAATGCAGTTATGAGGATGGCACGACAAGTAATCAATGCAATCGAGGTAAAAAACCGGAGAGCATCATGGACTGTGTAAGGGAAGATTGTCCCACCTGGCGCGAGGAACCCTGGGGTGAAGTAAGTACAAACCTACGGGATATTATTACGATGACGTCATTTGAGCTGTGTCGTACCCAGATCTCTTGTCGACGAAGCCAAGAGATCTAGGTTCGAGATAAGTTGTCATAAAGCACGTTCACAATAAGCTATCGTGAGGGGAAACAAATTTATTAAACGTCCTTTTTGCTCCATTTTAGTGCTCCGTTTCCTGCGGCGAAGGTATCAGACAGCGAAGCGTCAGCTGCAGACTACCGAGTGGCCAGTTAAGTCCCGGATGTAACAAGGACAACAAACCTGCGGCGAGAAAAAATTGCAACATCAGACCCTGTCCAACATGGATAACAGGAGACTGGGGCAAAGTAAGACATCATTTTTACTTCATTAATAGTTCCTGATAAGAAGCGCAGTTTTTGTTAGTTTCTGTCTTTCTTTTTTGTGAAGTATTTTTCGTTTTCATCATTGTTGGTTGTTTCGTTTGTAGTGTTCAGTGAGTTGTGGCTCAGGAATTAAGATTCGATCGGTTGAATGCAGCGATAAGGACTTCAGTTGTAGTGAAATAACAAAACCGCAAGCCACGATGCAATGCAACCTAAAAGAGTGTCCCGAGTGGAAAACAAGTCCATGGGAGGAGGTGAGCGAGCAATTGCAAAGATTTAGCGAGGAGCATTTTGCTTGAATAAAATCCATTAGATCTTTCTTTTTCTTTCACAAAACTGGATGCATTCGACATGGCTGATCCTTGAAGTATACAGGACGCGTGTCATGACTGGCTGAGTTCCGTAGGATAGCCGCCTTTTTGTTTGTTTGTTTTTCAAACTAGTGAATAAACGATATAAAGGGCGTGTTTAATTGACCGTATTTTGGAGGAAGAAATGTATGGAATAAACTTAAGAAATCACTTAACTTTGGCATTCATTGCATGGTAAAATCTAGAAATCTGGTGGGTATTAATTATTAAGGTGAATCTAACATTCCAGTGGTCCAAAAAATCGCGGAGGAACGATTTGTGACAAATTTTGCGTACTCTTATTCCGGAATATGATCAATCGAACACACCCTTAGATTAACAAAACAGTTGTTAAATAAGCTACTTCTGAGTTCCAAAAACCATCTATTTCCAAATAAGGCTAAATGTAAAAATGAGTCTCATTTGCATGAGAATAAAAAAAATCATTTTAATGTCAATGACTTTGCTCTTAGCCTCGCTTTGAAACAGAGGCTTGAGGCAACTCGGAAGTAGCCTATTGGTCACCTTGAAGTTACTCGTGAGACTGCACCGGTGCTGTGTCGAAATGCATTATGGGACTGTTTTGGAGGTGGAGTTTGTTCCAGCTACCCGCGCAGCTTTGTAATAGCCAATTGCCTAATGTCAAACCGAGGGAGCTGTGTACGAGTTGGTTCACAAGGTTTGTGTTTATTGGGCCAATATTGAACGAGATGCAGCGAATCATAACTGCAAAATTTACTAAGAAATATCTATAGACGTTCGGACAGTGTACCCGGCAATGCTACATCTCTTAGTAAACTTTCAACTTTTTAAACAGCTGTATCTTTTTAAAATATTGTCGCGACTAACACTAAATATGTGAATTTTGTAATGCTCGGTGTCTTCTACGTGCATCTCGTGTTGTTTATTCCATTAAACAATTAAGCACTCGGTTTGAAATTACGCAATGAAAGGAGCGATAGCGTCACATAGCTGTCCTATGGTACAAGTCGACACAACATCAACCCAGGCTTACGCGGAAATCTCAAAATGGTCTATACTCATTTAAGAGGCGCAAATAACTTTTTGTTTACTTTCTAGTGCTCTGTCTCCTGTGGAAACGGTACCAGGCGGCGAAGCGTTAATTGCAGACTACAAAATGGCCAGTTGAGTCCCGGATGTGACGAGGAAAACAGACCTGTAACGATAGAAGCTTGCGACATTAGACGGTGCCCAACATGGATTACCAGGGACTGGGGAGAGGTAAAAATTCGACCCCACTGACTTCTGTTCTTATTTGCCAATGAAAGGACAAATCAGCATGATCAAATGAAGTGACACTGTGGAGTTTCATAATAACCTGTGTCACAATAGAGGAAATATATGAAAGCTTGAATTTTACGAATCTATCACAAAGAATGTACACTGGATCGAAACTTGAACATTTTTTTCTTAATTCTGGACTTGCTTTCTAATGTAACCTTGTGGAGTCAATTTTGTTACTTTTGTAACTTTTGGGTCTCTCAATTTATTCCAGTGTTCTTTGACTTGTGGCTCAGGAATAAAGCTTCGCGTAGTAGAATGTAGTGACAAAGACTTTCCTTGTGACGCGAGAACGAAGCCACAAACAACAGCCCAATGTAACCCGGAACCCTGTCCAGAGTGGAAAGCGAGGGCCTGGGGACAGGTAAGGAATCAACTACCTTTCTTTTTCTATATGCAGTAGTGAACAGTAACTTGCCGGAGGGAATTGCTACCAGGCAGGGCAATAAGTGGGTAGTTTTAGTTGTCACGCTTATGGCAAACGTCTAACGTCAGTTTCAAGTTGAGAATTTCTCAAAATAGAAAATAAGCTGATAAAACTGAAAAGTCCAGGGCGATTCTTATGCACAAAACTAATGTGAAAATACTTTTTTTGGAGAAAGAATTGAACAGTAAAAGACAAGTAAAGCGAAAACTTGGTCACGTCGTACCAATTTACGTTTGTCGTTTGCCGTAAACGAGACTCAGCTCTAAATCTTTCTTTTGACTCACTGCGGCGCATTTTTTACATTGCGTACACAAAAATAATCTTCAAAATGCGCAGCCAGAAACCGGAGAAATTATTGTTGTGCTGTGGAGCTAAAAAGATTTGGCTATTGCCTGGTTTCAAACCGTGGGGCACCTGGTATGAGGTCGTTTATCATGGGATTAGGGAGCTGTTTTGCTTAGCACTCGCGAGGAATAACCCACACCTCGCGCTTTAGAAGTCAAATGAAACTCTGAGTAGTACCTTTGCCAGTTTTTGAATAGTGGTCATTGCATTTGTTTCTCTCTAGTGCTCAGTGTCCTGTGGAGTGGGTGTCCGGCAGCGAGGTGTTTATTGTGTATCACGAAATGGCCGGCTTAGCTCCGGATGTACCCAGAAAACCAAACCCTTCACAAATGAAGCTTGTAACAAACGACCGTGCCCTACTTGGCTTACAGGAGACTGGGGCAAAGTAAGAGGCTGTCTTGATTGTTTCAAGTTTTTTTGTTTGTCTTTTTTTGTTGTTGTTGTTGTTGTTGTTGTTGTCTATGTCTAGAAAAAGCTCTGAAATAGTCCTTGGTTTACCATCTCAGTAAGTGCATTGGTAAACGACTTATTGTTTGCATGTCTCACAATGTAAGTCACTTGAAAAGTAGATCGCAACGTTTCGTCACCTTACTGCCGGTGTTTTTTTTTTTTTTTTACTGTATTATGGGACGGCTAATAAGCGACCAGTAGGCCACTTCCACGATGACGTCATTTTACCGACTACGACCAGAATCTTTTAGGGCTTTGCTTCCTTGTGCATATTAGGGTTTTTTTTAATCTAAACCTCAATGGGATTACCAATTTAAATATGAAAGGAAAAGCGAAAAGGATCCTGGGGCCCGTTTCTCGAAAGTCCCGGTAACTTTACGAGCCCGAAATCAAATATTCGAATCGAAATATAAAGAATAAGAGCGCGGGTCCTGGCTAGCAAACAACTCCATTTTGTTTCATTAACTGACAGTTTTATCACGTTAGATGCAAAACTATTGAAACCTCGATCTTTAATGTAAACGGAGACAGCTTACCGGGCCCGTTGATTATCGAGACTTTCGAGAAACGGGCACCTGGTCGTAGTACATGTAGTAAAATGACGCCATCGTGCAAATGGCCTATGAGTTTCTTCTATTGTTTACTGATTAATCCAACCACCTACTTACAACAACGTCCTTGGATGATCTATTTGCAGTGCTCAGTAACTTGTGGTTTGGGGGTAAAGAAGCGTTCTGTTGAATGCAGCGATAAAGACGTTAGTTGCGATGCGAGAACAAAACCACAAACCACGGCGCAGTGTAACTTGAAAACATGCCCTCAGTGGAAGACAAGTCCATGGGGAGAGGTAAATATTAATAATTAGACAGAAAATCTTCACCTTTTTAATGTGTTACAGTTACAATTTCTTGAAGGGCTTTTTGACGAAACAGTCTTACAAAGATTTTGTGGGTCCTCTTAGGAAAGATGGCATACTGGATATAGCCTGTATACATACCCTTCCCCCCTCCCCTCCCATTTTTCCTGTGGGAAGGGGGATCTGTGCACAGGCTAGCTGGATATGCGCATGGAAAATTATAGGGATACGGGACATTCGAGCATAACATAGAGAGAGAAGTAGGGACAAGAAATTCGGGGAGCGTGAATGTCAAAGAATCGTTTCTGATAGAATAAGGAGCTTAACGAAACTTGAGAAAAAGACTCATTAATGAGATTGTTGTCGTTTTTGTGTTGATTGTTGCTAGCCTAAAAAAACAGCCAACTTTTGGCGACGCTACGACTGGGTTCCCCTCCAAATAACGTCTGAGAAACGAGCGCAGAAATTCCATACTGATGACGCGTCACTACCTAGATCTGGGTACTGCTTCTGATTGGTCGTGCCGCGTGAGAAATTTATTCAACCAATCAGAAGCACTACCCAGATCTGGGTAGTGACGCGTCATCAGCATGGAATTTCTGCGCTCGTTTCTCAAACGTCATTTGGCGGGGAACCCAGTCGTAGCGTCGACAAATGTCGGCTGTTTTCTCAGGCTAGGAAATGGCTATCCTCTCCTCGAAATGAGTCACCATAAGTTTTGGCATAATTGCAAGAATACAAAGCATTGAAATTAACGGGATACTGGATATTTAGACCCAAGAATTTATGGGATGTGGGATACGCAATTACCATCTAATGTGGCCTCGCCGTAGGAAAATGCATTTGTCAAGTGTTATTTTGCCGAAGTTGTTATTTGTCCAATTCAGCGTAATTTCTGTGCTGAGGTTTAAATTGTCCCAGTCGAATCGTCGCTTGCGTTTTGCTTGAACACATGATTGTACTTTACAACTTTGTTATTTTCTTCAGTGTTCCGTGTCATGTGGTAGCGGCCTCAGAAGACGTTTGGTGCGTTGCCATGGAGAAAGTAGCAGATGTGACTATAGAAGCAGACCAAAGAGTGTGGAAAGATGTAACCCTGGAACATGCCCAACTTGGAAAACAGGGACATGGAGCAGGGTAAACAGCAAGATACTGAAGCTATTCTTTAAAATAAATCAAGAGGGGTATTAAAAGAAATGTCGCAATAATACCACACCCTTTTTTCCTAATAATTTGCCCGTCATTTGTCGAAAGACTACAGTAAGATAGAACCATTTGTGACTTGGTCGCTGGTAGTTTAAGTATTTGGAGCCATCAAAGGCATCCCAGACTCTACGGGAGCCGTTTGGTTTTAAACTTTCTACAATAATGTAATGGAATTTAAACAAAATATGCCCCTGATCCTGCCTTTTTGAAAAGTTCCAAATCATAGTGACCAACTTAACTGTGTTTGTGTTGTTGCTGTTGTTGGAGCCATTTCGAAGTCAACTGGAATTTTAAAGCTCACCATATTTTGTTTACTTCAATACATTTTCGTATATACTTTTAAAAAACTATAATTAATATCTTCCGTAGAGTCTGGGCCGCCTGTTGAGATGCCTTTATATATTTGCTTGAAGGCCTAAGTCTCTGTGATTGATCAAAGTCATCATCAAAACCTTGTTTTTGAGAACTTGAGACTCAATCATCACTACTTCCTTCGGAAAAATGTGTAAGTGATGTTTCTTGTCCTATTTAACCTCCTTTCAGTGTTCGAAAACCTGTGGAAATGGAATAAAATTTCGTCCTGTGAATTGTCATGGCCTCAACTCTCAGTGCGACCTCAAAACTAAACCGGTCACGAGGGCCCACTGTAATCTTGGACCTTGTGCCGAATGGAAAGTGGGGGACTGGCAACAGGTATTGTTGTTTGCAGAGTGCCAGAGTCCCTTTTTTTACAATTTAGTGTCGCCAGAAATAGTAAAATGTGATGCGATGTACTTTTTAGTGTACGGTTACCTGTGGCAGAGGATGGAGACGCCGCACTGTGGAATGTACTACAAGAAGATTACGATGCGATTACAGAACTAAACCTGACGTGTACGACATGTGTGACATGGGAAAGTGTCCTGTGTGGAAAGCTGGGCGGTGGGGTGAGGTGAGTGAGTATAGCCCCTGATCTTCTGGAGCCTATTAATTTGTTACAATGTCATTCATATATAAGCAAAACGCGACAGAGTAGGAATGCCGCAGGGGTGAGAGCAGTCGCCTGTCACCACTTTAGTCTGCTCTTCCCCTTCCCACTCGAGCGCCCTCAACTTAGGGTATCACCAATGTAGCCCAAATTGGAGTTTCGGCATTGTTTTGACAGGGAAGGAAGAACTATAGTTTCGTCACTTAAACAGCTATTTATAGAGACATGAAGGACATAAAGCAAGAGCTTTAAGAACTCTAAGGGGTACCGTGGATAAGCAAATAACACTTTTACATAACATTTTCGTCCTTTATTATTTCGCAGTGTTCTGTGTCTTGTGGAGAAGGTGTTAGAAGGCGATCCGTTGAATGCACTGGAGGAGAGGGCAAATGCAACTCTAGAACCCAACCTATATCAACAATCAGATGTAACCTTGGTTCCTGTCCCCAGTGGAAAGCTGGACAATGGAGTCAGGTACAAACCGAAAGTTGATATAATCGTCAAGTAGCAATGACGAAGCGACGCTTTTAACAACTAGGGTGACAGTCCTTTCGTGTTATGAGCGGAATGACGTCACGATTTGGTCATTTCGTGACGTCAGCACGCCCATCACATCCTCGTTTAGCCTGCGAGCAAGCTCACCATTTGAGGGAGGCGGGAGAAGCCACGCGAGAGCCGCTTGGGAAACGCAGCTCCGCCCCTCGCCGCTTCGCCGCTCGCTCGTGCGTTTTGTCGCGGCTCGGCATAACTGGAGAGCTTGCACTCAGGCTAGTCCTCGTTTAACATGGAATTATCTTTATTCGCTGAATATACCTTGCAAAATCTAAAAGAAAACCATGCAGTCTGGAGTACTTAAACAAAATTCAGGACGAAAGATGAGAATTCTATGTGTCCTGACAATGCACGGTTAGAATACAGCTTGTTTTCTACCGCAGGAAGATGTCTTTTATCACGGGTTGGTGAAATTAAGCTGGGAGATATGACATAACATGACATCTCTTTTCTCTCTCTTTTTTTTACTTCTCAATCAGTGTTCCGTGTCTTGTGGGAATGGTGTAAAATCACGCAGCGTGGAGTGCAGTGGAAATAGGGGCAAATGTGATGTACAAACCAAACCCACGTCCACGGACAGCTGTAACCTTGGTTCCTGCCCTGTGTGGAAAGTTGGAAACTGGGGCCGGGTAAGAATCCCTCTGTATGTTCACTTTATGCAAGAAAACCTTTTGATGAACTTATCCACTTATCTAGGAAATGCTGTTACCAGGGTCTGAAAGGATATTCTCGAGATCCCGGATTAGAACGCCACTCGGGAAGTGGGATTCGCCAAAATCTCCGCAGGGGTATTGCCGCGCAGTGGCGGATCCAGACTTTCAGATAAGGGGGAGGGGGGGGAGACGGTCTCAAATGCAATTTTTTTGCGGGCCTCAGTTTGGACTAAATATAACGGGGGCCCCTCCGTGGATCCGCCACTGATTGGGAAAGAAAACGGTTTTCAGGAAAAAGATGACAGAAGTTCGGGATACGGGTTGGTCGCGAAAAAGGGGCGGGAATGCGGGCTGAGGACACCTTCAAGCCCCCATCCCCCCGCCCCCCCGCCTCCTTGCAGACCCTGAGTTACCTCCCTTATTTCATTTCCTCAACTTTGGCAAACAAAAGCAATATCTCATTCACCCACATCCACGACAACAAAAACAACAAATTGTATTTAGATTTAACATATAAGTAATTACATTATTTTCCCATCCGCAAACAGGTTATAAACTAATCTAGGCGGGAGGAGGGGGGCGGGGTGGAGGGACATACAATTTTAATACAAGGTTCATCTATTTGATCGACTAAACAACATTCAACACACACCCGTCCATCCTGGTCAGCCCACGTGACCATCGCCTGAAACTGGGAGCCGAAGCTGACGTCTTTCGTGGTTTTAATCGACTTTTATCACCCTAAAACTAATCCATGTTTGCTATATAGCAAATTAACAGCCGTCTAACCTACCATGCAGAGGTTCGTCTTGCGTTCGTTTCCCACGTTAGTTGGGAAGCAACGTGTGACAAAGCCTTAAGAACATCCACGTGGGAACGCGTGACAAGGCCTTAAGAACGTCTTCGTGGGAACGTGTGACAAAGCCTTAAGAAAGTCTACCTGGGAACGCGTTAGAAAGCGTTAAGAACGTCTACATGGGA
Organism: Porites lobata; assembly: GCA_942486035.1. NCBI lineage: Eukaryota > Metazoa > Cnidaria > Anthozoa > Scleractinia > Poritidae > Porites > Porites lobata. The sequence continues at coordinate 36,324 of CALNXK010000015.1, forward strand.
AGCCAGGAGCTGTCTACTCATTAGAAAACTTTGTAAGGCGTTGTGTAATTTTTTTTCCAGTGCTCTGTAACTTGTGGAGATGGATTTAGAAAACGGGAGGTAACATGCAGCAGATTAGATGTCAGCTGTGACGCTGGAAAGAAACCACAAGCTACATCCAGCTGTAACCCTGGCTCGTGTCCCGAATGGAAGGTCGGCGAATGGGGAAAGGTAAGTTATAAGTTGTTAGGATTGGGAAGTTTTTTTCAAACCTGTGAGCAAGCTCTTCATTCCTAATGGCGCGCAAAGCAAGCCGCGAAAGAATGCGAGTCTCCTTTCACGTACCGCTAGCACGTGGCTTCTCATGATATTCCCCAAATCGAGAGCTTGTCAGTCGCAGGCTAGGATTTCCCCGCTAATGCAGTCAACTCTCTCAGTCTAACACCTCCCTCCTCCGCAGAGGCCTCTTTGTGTCGTAAGGAGACTGTGGAGAAAGAAAAAGAAAGCGCGCGGGGCACGATGGGAAGAGGAAAAAGAGAAAAGAGGCCTTTCTTTCTTCCCATCATCTCCCTCGCGCTTTCTATATTTCGATTACAGTATTGCTATTTTTATTGGGATACACAGCGGGAGCATCTGCGGAGGAGAGAGCTCTAACATGGGGTCCGTCTTATAGAGACTCCACCGAAAGGAGTAAAGGAAAGCAGGGACTAAATCTAGGTGTTCGTTTTAGCGAAGTGTCCGTCCTATATGGAGGTGTTTGTTAAGAGAGAGGTGACTGTACACTCTATTAATTGCGGGCGATAAGAGAAGCACGCAATCCTAATCTGCAAATGTTGTTATTTCGCATGCGTCACATGTATGTAGCCAGCATTCGTTTGGACTTCCACTAAGAATGAATGGAATACACAAAACGCAATTTTATCACGCGCGTTTCGACCTTCTACTCCTCGTACTCTGATCACGCGTGTTTTGACCATCTGTCACGTGAAACTTACGCAAGGCGTTTGGACCTCCGATCGTTCTCGCCCGCACCCCCTAACCTTTGGTTATTGCTAGTTTTATAGTAAATGTCAACTATAAAGACTTCGGAGATCCTTTAGGGCCAAGAATTCAAGTTTCAAAGCACTTAGTGAATTACTAAGAATCCTTCGATCTTACCTTGCTACATTTGTAACAAGCGTCCAAACCTTTCACCCTTTTTTAGTGTACTGTCACTTGTGGAAATGGTTTCAGAGGGCGGGCCGTACTGTGCAGCGGAGGAACAAATAAATGTGATTCTATTTCCAAACCGAAAGCCATTACGCAGTGCAACCCTGGTACCTGCCCTACATGGACTGCAGGAGAATGGAGTAAGGTAAAGATCAAATATCAAAAGTGTATTTTGTTGCGAGTACCAAGACGTGCTTGTCACCCTGCACAGGCGTCACGGCGTCTCATCTTTCTTTTCGCCTACACTTGAATCACGTTTCGTGCTCGTTGGTCTTTCACTCACTAAGACTGACCCACTCGCCAAGAGCTGTAGAAATGTACAAGTTGCACTTAGAAACTTTCTTCCTCCTGCCCACCGTCGCCTTGCCAACACTTCACGTTGTCACTCAAAAATATGCGTCTTCTCAAGTTCACCCTGACAACAAGTTACAAATGCATCTCAGAAGTCTTAAAACAGATTTCTTCGTCTCTTTATAAGTCGATCACGTATTTTATTGTCCTCAACTTTCTTCTTAGTGTTCCGTTACGTGTGGTAGTGGCAGGAAGCAACGTGAGGTCACATGCAGCAGATCAGATGCCACGTGTGATGCGACAAACAAACCAGCGTCTACTGCAAAGTGCGAACTTGGCGCATGCCCTAGATGGGAAATAGGGGACTGGGGTCAGGTTAGTGTGAGCGGATATCTGGAAGAGCAAGAGACAAATAGGATAACTGCGTGATAACGTCATTTTACTTCCAGAAACGTTCAGTTTGTTGTCTTATTGTGCAAGTTAGGGCCTATTATCTTCGGTTGGTCCACGTATTTCTAGTGACTTCATTCCTCGGAAAGGGTTTTGTAACAAGTTATCAGAAGTGAAATGATTTTATTCCTCTGGAGTTTGACCTCACTAATTTTTCTTTCCAGAGGATGTTCCGGAGTGTCTTGGGGTTGATCCGGGTGTGTTCGGGAGTGTTCCGCACTTCCGGGCCTGAAAATATCTCGGGCCAGTGTGAAATAGCTAACTGAATAACAGAAAAGGCGAGCAAAACGTTCCCGTACCGAAGCGTGACGTCACTAGAAGTATGAAGACGGTTGGGAAGTCAAAGGGCCTTTCGACGGATGTAATTGAGTGGACATATCAAAATTCATACTTATCTCTAAGGCTTGGGGGAATGAAAGAAAAGAAATGTGTTATTCTTCCCAGAACCTCTAGGTTATTTCCTTTGTTGAGTGTTCTCGGAACCTAGCAAAAATATAATTTATCGACCATGGTCTATTGGCATGGAATTATTGAATAACACCGCCACGCTTGAAAGAAGTTTGTTTATGGCCTAATTCTGGTAAAAAGTGTTCTTCATTTGAACATTAAAATTCTACAGTTGGTCAGGCTTTCTTTTAAGAAATAAATTGCTTTTCCCTTTGTAGTGTTCAGTGACCTGTGGGAGTGGAATTAAAACACGGGCTGTCCACTGCAGTGGAGCGTTCAACAAGTGCGATCCCTCAAAAAGACCCGCGAGTTCCACTAGCTGCAGTTCTGCTCCTTGTCCACGGTGGAAAGTTGCTGCGTGGTCAAAGGTAGATACTATGAAAAAGTAACCCATTAAAATGCACTCAGACTTTAGCGTATGAAGAAGTGCATAGATTTACTTAGGGAACTTGGGAATGAATGCAGAATCGACAAGGTGGAAGTCAGGAATCGCTAAGTTTTGAGCTCTAATTAAGGGTTCCAACCAACACCCATCAAATAGCCTCACCTCTGACTGTATGTGTGTTGTGGTCTCATTCGCTTAGAAGACCCTTCAGTGCAAGCTAACCAGCCAGGCCGACCACATGCTGGCAAAGATGGACCACCACAGTGGGGACTAGGCCCCCTACTCTTTACAGACAGTGTATGGGGTTCCTTTAAAGTCCCACGTATTTTAAATGAGTAAGGGTTTTAGTCAAGACCTTCAGTTTATCGTCTTTACCTCTTTTAGCCTGAAGGAATGTGGGAAGTTCTGGGAGGTAGCAGAAGTCAAGTTTATTTACTTCTTATAAAACTCCGCTCTGTTTTAGTGTTCTGCATCTTGTGGAGGAGGAGTTAAGGAACGTCTGGTCGAATGTGTAGTGGAGGATAAGAAGAGCTCTGCCTGTGACACTGGGACCAAGCCAGTTGCTCAAGCAAGCTGCAACCTGGGCCAATGCCCACAGTGGAAGATAGGAGAATGGACGGAGGTACTCACTGGAGCAAAGAAATTCCCCTCCCCTCCCTTCCCCTCCTCCCTCCTTGAGCACCAATAAATCGTCGCCAGCTATAGATGGTTTATCTTTCTACTGTTGCAACAACTTTTCCGTTACCTTTTGGCAAAGCGTTCTTAAATATTTATTTTCCAGAAGTAGTCTCATTCTGTTATTATTGGGCTGTCTGTGGCAGAGTTTATCTAGTTTGTACAGATCGTTCTTTTCTTTTGTTCTATTGACGCTTAATAATTTCAAGGTTACACAATGGTGGGTGGAAAGTTTAACCCTAGCCACAGAAGTAAAAGGTTTTTCAACATCTGCGATCTTATTTTTGTCGTTCTACCTATTTTGTTTCAGTGTTCAGTTACTTGCGGTAGCGGAATCAAACAACGGAAAATAGAGTGTGTTAGCGGAGTGGACGCCTCATGTGACGAAAGAACAAAACCATTAGCGACAGGCAAATGTGATCTTGGACGCTGCCCCAGATGGCACACGGGGAGGTGGACTGGGGTAAGTTACTTACCTAGATATAACGAACTTCCATATGACGAAGTCCTGGTTATAACGAACAATATTCTTTGCCACAGTAATAGCAATTTAATAATGGAAAAGAACCTCTATATCTCGATACAGGGAACGTATTTTGCCAGTCTGTTGTTCCTTTCTTATATCGAGGTTCTGCTGCGTTGCCTTCGTTAACATCTTTTTCTCTGTAGGAGGGGTGTATTTGCACTACCTAGAATCCCCTAGAGGTCGATTATTTCAGGAGTAACGATGTGTGGCTGTGTACAAATGCTTCTTATGACACTCGAGTCAGTGACAGGTTTTTTTGCAAACACCGTACCTTCTTAATGAGTCACACGATTTCAGCACCAATCAGCTGAACACAGAACTGAATGAGATACCGAAATGAAAGCTCAAAACCGTAGGCGAACGCAAAAGAAGTACAGAAAATCCCAGCCTGTTCCAGGCTCCGAGATGATCGGATCCACGAAATTTAGAAAGAGCGAAAACGAAAATAAAACGGCAGGGAACTGGGGAGAGGAAGGGCGGCGGACTTCCCTTTTCCCGCAACCGCCCTCTTCTCCCACATCAAACAATTATATTTTCGCGTGCCTTTCACTAACGCTGAGAGCCTGGAACAGGCTAAGAAAAGCCAAAATGGTACAGATAGGCAAAACTAGCGAAAATTAAGGATGTTGGACCCTGGTCAGGAGCCGATCGGCTCCTGCCCTGGTAGACTTACAAAAAAAGTGGCACAGAGAGTGAGTCCTTTGAAAAACGTGCTCAAATATTCTTTGTTTTAAGCGATGATTGTGACAGTAAACAGGAAAAAACCTTTGCCTTGCAGAGCCCTTCGAGGGTCTAGCAGTTTGTAGGGCAAAGGCAAAACCTTTATATGTTAGTTATTTTAAGACCCTAAGAATTGGATCGGGGCCCCGGAGATCGAACACGTGACCTATCGCTCTGCAGCCCATCACTGTTGCGACCGAGATAGCTCTGTCGCAGTTTAAAGTAACTGTGGTCTTAAAATTTCCCTTGCAGTGCTCTCGCACATGCGGCAAAGGTATCAAAAGAAGAGCTGTTGGGTGTTTTTCAATGACCACTCGAAAACAAATCAACGATGAAGCCTGTGAACCAAAGCTCAGACCCGCTACTCAGCTAGAATGTACCATCAAGAGCTGCATTCCGGAAGCTAGATGGCGCAAAGGCAGCTGGGGGAAGGTAAGGATATTTAGTAATTATTGAATGAGGCTAAGTAGGATGTGAAGAATTATGCAAATCCAGGAGGATGTTATTAGCCGAGGTGGAAAACATCCTCCTCAAACGAAAACCGAATTTAATAATTGTTTTATTATTCATTCAAAATGTTTCTAAGTTCTGAAAACGACTACCCCCTCGTAGACTTCCTTCAGACCTTGTTCCTGTTTCTAGCAGGGTTTCATGATATAAAGAGATGTTTTTCCTTGCAGGTACTCCTCAGACCTCGAAAAGTATATAAAATCCATCGAGCGAAATGTTTAGCGTATTCTTGTATTTCTTCCGTTCAGATTTAATTAGAAATTCAGCTAATTCAGTCTTTGATAACCTTAAACGCTATTATTTTTAGTTCACTCGTGAATAAACTGCTTCGTTTCCAACTAAATAGACCATTGATCAACCTCGTTTCCAATCAGATATACCATCGAATCGATGGTATGTTGCTCGCGTCTTCCAAATATGGCAAGCACCAGTTGGATATTTCTTTCTTTCCCATTTTGAAAAATGAAATTGTATTTGTCGAATTTTGTTTTTAACCACTTCTGGGAGGGAAACTGTTTAAACCTTTTTGTTTATTGTTGTTGTTTTCGTTTGTTTCCGTTTTTGTTGTTTTTGTTATTTGTTTTGTCTTTGGGTTGTATTGCTAGTTTTCTTAAATCGCTTTATTTTTCCCCCTTTTCAACTATACCAGTGTACCATCTGTGATATCCATGACAAGTCTCTCAATGTCGATAGTGGAGTGTCTGTTTTTGTGTAAAATGTTGCAGAAGTTATTGCAGCAGTTTGTTATTTTTATCATTCTGTTGTAATTGTTTTTCAATTAGTTTCATGTTCGTTGAAGTTATCACAATTAAAGTTGATGGTTTAAACTAATGTTTGCATTTATTAATCAATCGCAGTGCTCAGTGTATTGTGGTATTGGTGAGAAGTCACGTGATGTCTGGTGCAGTACAAAGAACGGAAAAAAAGTCCCGGATGAATATTGCGCAGGCGAGCATAAGCCTAGAATGACACGCTCCTGTAACAAGAACCGGCGCTGCGGTGAATGGGAAATCGGCTTGTGGACTGAGGTGAGTACAAATAGGAATCGTTAAACAGTCCTAATTAGAAAGCTTATGAAAAGGCGTTTTGGAGCCACGCACATCAATCGGAAATGAGGCCTGTTGCCTTTTAACATGCCTTGACACTACTGAATTTGTCTTGCAAAACGTCTTTACTCTGAAAGAGAGAGAAGTCCACTTCCATTTGCCGCGCGACGCTCAAAATCTCTAAAAGCTAAGCTTAAGCTCGCTATTCGCGCCGTCGCTTTCGTTGAAACTAGCGCATTAAAAACAGAAAGAACTGAAACAAACTGTCTCTGTTAAATTTGCAAGTTGATTGTGAAATTGCTTGTCACTGTCGAGGTGAATATTTACCTCGCTTTCTCACGCTGCCTTATAGTGCATTTCGACCGAAAAAAAAACTGGCTCAGGGTGCTTACCATCACAAACCATGCTTTTGGAAACCTTCCGCACAAACGTTAGGCTATTAAATTTGACGTTGCAGGAGAACGACTCTCTTTAAAGTGTCTCCAAAAGTGTCTCCAAATCATCTGGAGAGACATTCAAAGAGAAACACTGATTTGCATCGTCTCAAATCACAGCACATGTTTTCTGAAGCTTTCCAAACAAAATGGCGCGAACCATTTGACTTTCCAACCGGAATTTCCGGTTTTCCTTGCCTCGCCCCTGTACGGCGTCCCCCAGGACCTCTCGGTCAAGGCATTTCGGTGACGTATCCGAGACGAACAAAAACTCGCTCGGATCACGCGACCCGAAACGCATCGGACGCGCAGAATAATGAGGCCTAAGGACTAGGCAACGGTTTCCTCATATAAATGGTAAGGAATCTCAGAAGTTAGAACTTTTATTGATTATTTTCCAGTGTTCAAAAACGTGTGGTGATCGAACAAGAAGACGGCCTGTTAGGTGTCTTCACCAGTTAGACTACAAAGACGATACGTTCTGTGACGGCAGAACGCGGCCATCTGAACAACAGCCATGTAGCCAAATAGCATGCCCACGTGTTCGTAACATATACCAATGGCAAACAACCCCGTGGAGCGAGGTATGTTATAATACGACTCCTAATTCAACCAGTCAAGGAATAAGTCTTTATAGGAACCTCTTTACTTTTAACTGAAATAAGCTGTCTTAATCTTTGCCATGCCTTCAGATGAAACACTGTTTAAATGTACATTTAGTGTCAGACATTTTCTCGTTGTTTTCTTTGTTTCTGTCAACGATGCAAATTTGGCACGGTAAATAAACACAGTAGTTTAACACCTGGCATCAGCTTCATATTCTCCTCTTTCTTTATTCCCTGCTTTCGTTAATAATAAGACGAATTTGTTTAGATGTTTGTTTTCTGATTACTTTTAATCTTCTCGTGTCCAAAATGATTGGTAAAGCACTAAGTTTATACGGGGAATTTGGTTGATAGTCACTAAAAAAGTTTAACCTGAAGCCTGTTTTTAATTGATGTATTCAAAGAGGAAATTATATAATGCTCACTTCAGAAAAAGTAGTTGTGCTTTGGTGTAGTTGTCTAGCCTTAACATGCTCTTAAAAGTCACAAACACTTTGAAAACGATTTTACCAAAAAAATATATGTCAATTTTCAATATGTTTTCTGACACATTTTAGTGCTCCAGTTCCTGTGGGTACGGTCAAAAGTCACGTGATATTTGGTGTGTTGATCTTTCGAGACGAAACGTCAGCGACGCACTTTGTAACCCGGAATCCAAACCAGAAAGTTCTGCTGCTTGTTATGGTTCGAAATGTCCCTCACAATGGAAACACGGTGATTGGTCACCGGTGAGTCGGTTGCGCAATGTTCATCTTATCGCAAATTTACTGAGAGTGTTAATAGACGGAGGTTTCTCGCGAGAGAAGAGCCTTACCCTTAAACAAAGTAATTTGTTCTTAGATGTTGTGTAATTCCAAGTTTTTTGCATGAAAACGAAATTCTGTGGTTAGACCATCAAAATAAAATCTCTTCAAATGGCAATACTTTCACATGGTACTATTAGTTTAGCATCTACAATGTTCTAACTCTGGACTGTGGATGAAATCCTCTGGTGTCACCATTCATGAAACCTCTCCAGTAGTTCTTTCACTTCGTACTATTAGTTGAGCATAAAGTAGTTCTAACTCTGTAGCCTGTGGACAAAATTGTTTGGTGATACCATTTAGATAACACTTCTCCATCGGTACTTTTGCTCAGTAATATTTGTTTTAGGATTTTACAAGACCAAATTTTGCATTTTCTATGAATTTTTACTTATCTCACTTGTGGAAATGGAAGGCCTAACTACAGTTATTCAAGACTTGGTGTTACATTGGGTGGTTTAGGCTCCAACAGTCCATAATGCAATGGGAGGCAACAACGACCCAGTCTCACACTCAACCTCTAAAAGGCCTACAGAGGTGCCAGTTTGAGAAAATTGACTAGAGCTTTCTTAGTTCTCATTAAAACCTGCTCGTGAGATACCGTAAACTGTGTTAGACGTGAGGGGTTTTAAGAGGGTTTATACGACGGCACGGTGGGGTTTATATCCGAGAGGGGCTTATAAACAAGATAGAAAAAGCGCTTCAAAGCAAACTATTAGCTGTATAGCATTGCTGATCAAAATACGTTTTACATATACTGGTTTTTACTAAGCTTCAAAACGTCACAATAAATCGAATCCGGGCGGGCTTATAATCGGAGTTAGAGGGAAGCTTATATCGCCGGAGGGGCTTATTATCGGATGTATTTTTTGTTGTTGTTTACAGGTAGATGGGCCTAACTAGGCGGGTTTATTTGTGGGGCGTGGGCTTATGAACTGCTGTTTACGGTATCTGCAACACCTTTTGAAATTATGCACTTTTAACTTCTTGACGGTCTTATTTTCTTGTCTCGCAGTGCTCTAGGACTTGTGCTCGTGGCTATCAATACAGAGCAGTACAGTGTGTTGGTAATACTGATTGTGACAAACGGACCAAGCCCCCTGTATGGCGGCCGTGCAACAGGGGAGAATGCGGCAGCTTTCTCTTCTGGAGAGTGGGAAAATGGTCTAAGGTAATGGAACGTGACGTTTAGAGCCCTGGACTTGTAATCTGGAGGCCCCGAATTCGATTCTTCCGCCACACTTGTGAAATAATTAACTGGTTCGTCTCCTACCAGTTGTGATTCTTAACATTGTTATGTTCCATTTGAATTATTTGTTTCATTGTCTCTGGGGCATAAGGGGAAAGGATAATTTTTTTAAAGCAGTTAGGAAATAGCCTGAATTTCAGCCTTTCCCTTTTCTAGTTAGAGTCGCATTTTTTTGTTGATTTCTGAGAAGCACACTCCTGGGAGAGAGAGAAAAATTTCCAAGTAGTCTTCATTGGTTCCTCTTTTTCCGGGGGTACAGCGTCCAACTCTGTGTCCTGAGATGCCATGGAGTCGATGTCGTGAGCATTGAAGTATTGTTTGTCCCAAGCAAGTGGCATTACAAAAATATAACAATTGTATTTTTCTCAATTTCGTTATAGGTTTCAGGGATCGAAAAGTGACGAGAGCTTTCTCCGTTTATACTACTACATGAGAAATTTCTGTAATTTGATTGGCTTAGAGCAGTTGTATTTCTGCTTAATTTGAAATACCTACATGTGAAAATTACAAACCTTTGGCGGGTAGTAGTATAAACAAATAATAGCAAGATTTTTAGGTGATATTTGGTGTAAATACCACTCGTGATATTTCAAAATTGTCTCAAATTTCACTCGCCTGATGGCTCGAGAAATTACGTATAACAATTTTGAAATATCACTCGAGCTATTTATGCCAAATATCACTACAAATCATGCTATTACCTATACTAATCAATCTAACACCGGTTTTATTTCACCCGATTTTCCGATGAGACAAAGAAACAAACCAGCTCTCTAACGAAATTTAGATAGGGTGACACTTGACAGATCCAAGGACTGATAAACCTGTGGCGTTCTCATTGTCTTTTTCTTGGCCAAAGGCCATTTTGTTGTTTGCAAGTGCACCTCGCTTAATATGTCGGTTTTTTCAGTTGGCGATGTTTGATTTCAAAGTAACATTATCGAAAACTGAAATGAGAACTTATTTATTTCTATAGTGCTCTGTCAGTTGTGGTCATGGAGTGATGAGAAGACTTGTCAAGTGTTTCGCTAGAAACGGAAGCTACGTTGATGACTCTTTCTGCACAACGCCAACATCAAGGAAACCAGAAGACACGCGCGCATGCCAGATGAAACCATGTAAGTAGAGCAAAACGTCTATACCCCAAGATAGGTACGTGCAAATACGCATGGCAAATGTAGGCACGTAATATGTGCACGCATGCACAAAAAAATAAACTGACGCACCGCAAGTTGACAAATGCTAAGGTCAAAACGCAAGAAATGTGACAGCGTCAAGGTTAAGTAATTTCATTTCATTTCCTTCGTCTTAAGGTCCACCAAAAACTTGCAAAGACATCCAGTTGATTAGCGGATTACAGAATGACGGTGAACAGTCACTGAATATTCAAGGAAGAGAACTTCAGGTATGATAATCTTAAAACATAACAAATCCTTTGTTAATGTACTTATTGAAAGACACATCATGTTTCTTTCAGGTGTACTGTCACGCAATGATGTCACAAGAGCCTAAAGAGTACATTACTCTCAGAACAGGCCCTGCTAATAACTTCGCAGAAATTTACCCCAAAAGGTAATATTATCGTTCTAGCCGTCTAGCCGTCTTCTAGCTTATAATCCCAGTTGATTGGGTACCAGACAATAGTGAGCTCACGCAACAGGACGGCAGAAAGAAAAGTGAGAGCAAAACGTTTTTGTTTGTGACAAACGTGACAGAGCTCTTACTTACGTAGTTTGTCCCGATCGTCACTTAAAATTACTGTGTTCTGGTCTTTTACAAAAAGATCTGTTTAATGGAAGGTGAAGTTTGGTCGAAAATTTTCAAACAAAATCAATGTCGGGCGTGTCGGGTTTGCAATTTTGTTCCTATGCCGTTCTATTGTTAAGTTAAATTCATGGGATCATGAGAGCTAAATTACGGACGTGAGCAAATCTCGTACAAGAGATCAGGGTATGAGAATAGACATGAGTGTCTAATGCGGCGGATCTTTCTCCGATGAACTCTTTTCGATCTTTTCAATCTGTTTTGCTTTCTTTTAGTTTTTTTTTTTCTTTTTAATACGCTTTTTGGGGGGTAAAAACAACAGACACAAGATAACACTAATTTAGCCTCTTGCTTACTCCTGTTTCCTAGGTTACGTAATGCCTGGCAGTGTCCGGGAAATGGTTCGCACGTTGAGGAATGTGATTGCGAGGATGAAGACTATCAGCAGTCGGGCGCCTCCTATTATTCAAAAATCAGAATAGATTTGTCAGCGATGAAAATAATTCGTAAGTACACAGGCCATATACTTATCAGATTCAAAGCATTTAGAAGTATTTTGAGCGTATTTACCGAGAGAATTGCCACAGAGGTTAACTTCACTAAGCGCAAAAGTGGAATTCATCATTTGCACATCTCCCGTAATACACCCCGTTTGCCCCCCAAAGTTTTGCATAACCTTGGTTTTTCATTTCTCCTGGGTATTGCAGTTGTCCCAGGAAAAATTAAGGACATTAGGGACAAGATTCATTATGGGAGATGTGCAGATGTGGAATGCCGAATTCTTAACAGATGAAATGCCTGAAACCAGCCCTTAGTACTGAGGGATTGTGGGTAACTTTCTACGACCATCTGCCCTGAATCACATCACGTGACATTGCTTTGAAAGATGCTCCAGACATGTCGTAAGATGCTCAAGACGTGTTGCCCTACGGCTTATGTTTAAGCCGTGGGGTTTATTTATTTCAAACACATTTGAGAAGGGGGCTTATTTGAGAGGGGGGCGGGGGGCTTATTTAATTAAGCAAAGATAATGGTATCAGTTTACCATAAAGAACTATAATACAAAGTGAAAATGGCCAAGTACAAGAGTACAAGAAGTTGGAGGTCATGTAGCCGACGATCAAAAACAAATCCGAACTTCCTGTTGCTGGATCAGTCCATACGAAGTTTTACAGTCGTGATTGATCGTCTATTATTTAGTAGTGAAGAATAATAAGGAGGTGGAGAGGGGGCTTATTAACTTTCTCTCCCTGAAAAGGTTGAAGGCTTATTTGAGAGGAGGGCTTAACAGAGGATTTACGGTAAAAACTATTATACTACTACATGAGAAATTTCTGCAATTTGATTGGCTTAGAGCAGTGGTATTTCAGCTTAATTTGAAATACCTACATGTGAAAATTACAAAACCTTTGTGGGTAGTAGTATAAACAAATAATAGCATGATTTGTAGGTGATATTTGGCATAAATACCACTCGTGATATTTCAAAATTGTCTCAAATTTCACTCGCCTAACGACTAGTGAAATTACGTATAACAATTTCGAAATATTGTTCGTAGTATTTATGCCAAATATCACTACAAATACTGCTATTACCTATACTAATTCCAAGGAAGTCCCTGACACCAGAAATATAAACGCTAACCGTGGTAAATCTTCTTCTCTTTAGCGGAAGATAAAGAGTTTGCATCGACAAGAGGGTTAAATCCCCCGGCATACGGGACAGCAGGGGATTGTTACAGTGCCCAGGGAAGATGTCCACAGGTGCGAAATAAAATTATAAAACAATAATAATTGTTAACAAAAACCTTTGAAATGCGAGTCTTAATCGGACGAGCTTCACGTAGGTTAAGTTTGTCGAGCATCAATAAACACTTAATGTCTGGTCGCTAGGGAAGCAAAATTAGCTGTTTCCCGAGGGACCAGTCTTGTGATATGTTATATAGTTGGAAATTTTGAAGCTGACCATTCATTAGACCTCGCTCGAACGCCTGTCGTCGATCAACATTCGCTAGTAACAGCGCACTGTTACCCCCTGACGTCATAGATTTTGCAATGTTGCCCGCTCAGATATTTTGACGGGAAACAGTTTCATTCTTAGATCTCATGTGACCTCGAAGTAACCAATGAGAAAGCGCAATTCTCTTGATTTCGATAGGATGCAAATTGTTGCTAATTTCCCTTTTACAATTTCAAACAAGATAGTTTTTAGGATCTGAAATATCGGCTTAGTTACCGTAAGATTTTTTCCCGAAGATCGCGTTGTTGCCCCGCTAATATCGTCCTATAGGTAACTATAAAGTCTCTCCCAACATTGCTTACACCGTTCGATGAACTAATATTTGTAACTGAAGAAAGCGGGTCTTTATAAATGGCTATAACACTTTAAAATGGGAACAGACATGAAAGTTAATTCAAATGTGAGCCATGATTAGACCTCATAAAGATAACTAGGTTCAGGGTGCGGCATTTACCTCACTTCTGACACCATAAGGTGGTATAACCTGAGAATACACGACACCCACAAAATGCACGTACCAAGTTTAACCGCTGACCTAGATGTACAGCATATGCAAATCAGCAATCAGGGTCCCCTATTCAGTTTCTTGTTGTTGTTTGTGACTGAACCCGGGAAAGAAAACTGGGTCACATTCCTTGCCCACGTACTGCGCGCGAGTGACTTTTGATATCCCTTCCTTTGCATCGAAAATGATTTTAGACGTCGTGAAAAGTTTGTGGCTTATGTTTAAAAGAAAGTTGCTGGCAGAACTATGGTAGTAACAGAACAACACAATACATAACTTGTTAAACTCATGCTTTATCAGAGTCATACAATCCACCATGTTCCATCGGCAGCCGTAAGTACCAAGCAGAGGAGCGCGGGCTCATTTCCCGAACAGCGGCTGGTAATCGAGCCTATCTTGAGAATTGACACGTGGTCTTGTCTTTTTTAGGGTCGATTTAGCATCAATTTAAAAGAAACTGGCATCAGATTAACCTCCAAGGTCATGTGGGGATCAACAGGCCAGGCGTATTCGCAAATTATCTACAGATATCCGGTGAGTGCTTTGTACATCATGTAACATAACTAATTGACAAATACTCGGGCATCAAGTACTTGTTAACCCTGCCAGCAGAACCTTTCTGTCGCTTGCTCGGTTTTGGCGTGCCCAAGAAAGACTCTAAATGAATCGAGGAAGATCTTTGTTAAGCATGCGTTGCATGTCGCTAGGATACATTTTCCAACCCTGGCCTAATAGCCTTGTGCTTCTTACAGCAGACTCAGTTTGACGAAAGAAAACAAGGTTGACTAGTCAGGAAGTTCGGGTTGCGGTGACTTCTTAATAGCCCGTGTACAGATTCCCCCCCCCCTCCCTACATGATGTAGTGATCTACCAGTAACAGCCAATCAAATCACTTGCCACACATTCGCGAAAAATCACGTGGCCTCCATACACGATTAGCAACGGTGAATCAAAGACGCTCCTTCCCCGATTTTTCCTGAGGGGAGGGGGGGTCTGTACCCAAGCTACTTCTCAAAGGCTTAACGCGGTTCAGGAAGAGGCTCCTTTTCTACTTCTCCATCAAGAAGAAGACTAAAGAAGACTCTTCTCGAAGGGTGTTACTTGTTAGCTTTCACGTTTCAACCCATGATGAAACGTTACAGCTTTTATGGGTCCAACAATTCGAATATACCATCCTCAAGGCAGCCATTCTCTGTTGATGTAATTCCATGTCAGCAATCTGAAAACCTTTTCTTTCTCGTGTGTCAAAAATTATTCAAATATTTTTTTCTATCTCTTTTAAGGAAGGACAACAAGTTATAGGAAAATGCGGGGGAAGATGTGGTATCTGTAGACCTGAAAATGATGTAGGGCTTAAAATTGAACTTGTAGAAGGTAAGTCTTGGATATTTTCTTTTTTGCTGTTTCTATATAGGATTCGGACGACACGGTAAATGGAGCGGAGCAACGTTAACAAAACTGGCAAAGTAAAGCGGCTAGAACACTTAACAGGGGGAACGGTGACCCTCTCTGCAATTTTCTCTTGCTCTTGCTCTTGCTCTCCCTACTACTTACTCTCGCTCAGCTCCCCTATTCGACACTCTACAAACGAGAAGGAGACTGGACCGATTTGACTTTTGCAAAGTCTTCTGGGATAGTAACTGGAGTCGGACGCGCTGGTCAGCTAGTGAACGTAAGCAGCGATGTCTTTGAGCGATGCACGTCAGCCGAAAGTGGTCTTTTTTCATGTGTGGACGGTGGTTTTGGCCAAATGTTGCCCAAATCGTCTCTATTATAGTAAAGACACTTAGAAATACAAATTTGGTAGCGTCAAGGTGCTTTAAAATGAAAAAGACCTCACTTCCGGTTGACGTGCGTCGCTTAAAAAACCTGACCCCTGTAACAGTCCCAGACGTCTTT
Organism: Porites lobata; assembly: GCA_942486035.1. NCBI lineage: Eukaryota > Metazoa > Cnidaria > Anthozoa > Scleractinia > Poritidae > Porites > Porites lobata. Next base: position 51,840 of record CALNXK010000015.1, read on the forward strand.
GCGAAAGTTAACTAGGCCCAGTTTCCCCACTCTGGCCTCACTTCATGAATCATTTGAACGACAATTTTCTTTTTGGGGGGGGAGGGGGGGCACACCACAGAAAAGAAAATCCAGTATCTATCCATCTCCGAATTTTTATTACAGCCTTGAAACCAATATGTAATGGCACACTTACCCAGACCAAAAGGAACATTTATTTTGAAATAAGACGATACGACATTCGTATCAAGGTCAATTGGCAGCTTTCAGAAGGGGCATCCGCTGACCACTCTCACATGACTGTATAGCGGGCTGGAGTGTAGGGCTCGACTCATTGAAGTCACTTTTTTTTAAAGCTGCCTTTCTTTGTGCTGTTGCTTTCCTCTGGTACTTACAATGATGCCTTTCCTCTGCACCTTTCCATTTTTTTTTCCACTTTTTTAATTCCTTACACAGTTCCAAACTCCAGTAGCGCGTTATTATACTTGCGATGGACATAGACAACATCTCGAATAAATAGTTATGTAAAGCTTAAAAGTATTTTTGCTCCCTCCTTCATAAAAAATCAGCAATCTTCATTTCTTCTCGTTCCGTCATGTCAGTGCCGGATCTAGACCTTGAGATAAGTGGGGGCCCGGTCATCCGCTACTGCATGTAATACAGGGGCGGATCATCCGCTTTTCTAATACAACTGGTATTCTGCAAAAAAGGAAAAACCATGTGGTTGATTGGTGTTGAAGTAGAGCAACAGACGAGTGCACCCCCTCCTAAAAAAAATCCTGGATCCGCCCCTGTAATAGATGGGGGTACTTCAAATAATTTCAACATATTACCTACCTCTAAAGAACTATACTGGATAATACCAAACTCCTTTAGAAAGCCATTTTTCCAATTTATCACTAACTCCCCATTTGCTTTTCTTTTCCTATTGCAGATGAGAGCTGAGATTTGGTGTTCTTAGGAATTTTACAATGGGTGTATATATTTCTACTCATAGGCATTTTGAAATTATAGTCCCGGCAAAGGTAACAGAGAGAGTGTATTTAACTTTGGTAGTGGGATCTAGGGAAAAAAAACTAAATATAGAAACGATGTCTAAAACTCTGTCAATTGAAAACGGTAGGATTGTCACTGTAAAACTTTCTCTTATGCTATATACAATAAGAAGGTTAGTTGAAGAAAGAAACCAAGTTATACATAGATTTATTATATGGCTGGCTGCATGAGTGGGCAAGATGACGCGTATCCTGTTTTGAATGGCTACCTGAGCGGTTAAAATTGACCTATCGTGCCAAGGTGGGGTCGTTAGGTGTGTATGTTTTGGACGTGTAATAAATCCTTTAATGAACAAGCTTGCTCGGTTAAGATGCAGTTTTATAAGAATTGTTTTATTATTTATTTTTTTGACGTTGTTGCGTTTTAATAAGGGAGCCTCGACTTCTAGTGGGTCCCGGATTCTGTCCACAGTAAAGGAAAAAGGACTTGGGGTTCAATTTAGGTTTCTGGGAAACTACCCACCAACCCCTCCCGTAATCTAACATTAACACTTACTTCCCACTTAGGGCAAAATGATGGCTTAGGGGAGTGGTAGGTGGGTAGTTTCCCAGAAACCTAGACTGATCCATTATGCAGCCATTATGCAGCCATCTCAACTTCACGATTGGTCAATTTCGCATATACATTGCCTTAAATTATTTGATAGGACCGTGTTTTTTAGGTATCTTTTTGCTTCTTCAAAAGCGGCTATTGATCTGAAAAATGAATCATTTTCTACTTTTCATATTCTCCTACCCTGACTAAGGGTAAGGGTATCAAGATTCCGGAATCCGAGAACTTTTTGCTTATGGAATCTAGAATTCTGGGCCTAATTGTTCGAAGGTCTGTTAGCGCTAATCCAGGGTAAAATTTTAATCTGGGTTTAACAAAGCATTTTCCCTATTGTTTTTTGGGCGTCAAGTATTCAAATTGTAGGCAAGAAGAATTGAACTGAATTTGCTTTTAAAGCTATCATTTCTGAATTCAAATTTCACTTTAACCCTGGGTTATCTTAACCAACCTTTGAACAACCTGGCCCTGGGCTGTTGAATCTGGAATACAGCTTAAGGAATCCGGATCCCACTTACCCTGGAATTCAGAATCCAAGTTCCACTGACAAAGAATCTTGAATCCAGTACCTGAAATCCGGAATTCCACGGCATGTAATCCAGGGTCCGAGGCTGTCTTGGATTCCCTTGCATGAGGCGAAAAATTATTCATTTAAAGTGCAGCTATTAACATAATCCATTATATAGTTTATAACAAAACTGCAACACATGATCAAAGAGTATTTTTAATGCATGTCTCACTATATACAAGAGCGTATCTGCTGCAGAGGAAGATTTTAAGATTTTCCTCGAAAAGATTGAAAAATTCAAGAAAGAAAAGTTGAAAAACTCTTAGATAACATTATTGGTATTGCTCAAGTTTTGAAATTATTTAATTTATTTCGGCGAGCTGCCATTGAAGATATTTACCCTGATTGCACCTTTTACTTTGGAAATTAGTTATATTTCTCCTTATTGCTGGTTTTCACTGTCGCGCCATCAAAAAATAAAAAGAATCTGGGAAGAAGGAGGTAATTATGCGACGACCCTGGCCTAGATTCATGTCGGTACAACTTTTCTCATGAGAGATATTGAGAGAAAATATTAAATTAAATTTATAGAGCTTTGTATGGAGATGTCATGGTGGTGCCCATCCGGATGGGCACGAACATAGTGGCCGGAAACCAGCAGAAACATTTGTCACTGGGTTTTGCTAAGAAAGCGTGGATTCATCTCTCGAGGATCTCATAAATGTATACTTTTTCTAACACAATGATTGTTCAAATTGCAAAATCTCCCAAAATTACGCACTTACTAAGCCTACATAACAGCTCTCTCGTCCGCCAGGTAAATGCCGCGTCGCGCAAAAGCTTGGAATTCAAGCTTACTCTATCATATAACGAAGAACGCTTTCGAAGTGAAAATTTGTAAAAATACAATTATTTGGCTGCTCTAATACTTCATGAAAGTAAAAGCTCAGGACCATCGAAAATTTTTTTAATATAGTTTTCATTTTGATAAAGTCATGTGAAAACCAGCAATGGAATCAAACCCGTTCCCAGGGTACCCTATTTTTCCGTCAGAAAAGAAAAAGAACTCTAGGGACAAGGTTGCAATGAATAACGGTTAAATAATCCTTACATGGTATTAATTTTGTTTGTCTTCATTTTTATTTTATCGATAGAATTCGAGCTGATAGAGAAGGGAATAATTAAGATGACTATTAACATTTTGGTTCCTGTCATTTGTTGCTTGGAAATTTCCGTAGCTTTTACGGGCCAAATTTTTTATATTTTGACAGTCCTTATCTTTTTAATGGTGAGGTTGTTTTTAACCCCAAAACAGTCCACATCTTCATTACTTTACCCAAAATTTCGTTGCTTCGCTTTTAGCTAAAGAATTGAAAAACATTTTTGCAAATAATGCGCACATAAATAGTTAGCCCCTGAAGGTATGTCACGCAATCGTCTTCTAGTTCTTGAGGAGGGATTGACTGACAAATCCAAAGAACGTCTAGTGAAAGAATAATGCAAAAAATATATATATATGTGGATTAAAAGTTGCAACAGTATTTCTTGTTTGTCTGTAAATATTTCAGAAGTTGTATAGATTTCAACTTATAGATTAGAGTTAGCTGCAAATGAAGGAATTTCATATTTATTATTGAGCTAATTAAATAATTTTATTTTTGCAAAAATAAATTACAGCCATGCTCATATCAACTGATTTTATAAAGCAATTTAATGATAGAAAAAAAGGTTTTAAGTTTAAAATATATAAGGCCGATATCTTAGGTGAAACAAGCCGACACAAATGTAAAGATTTTTTATAAATATACCCGTATACAACTGGAAAGTATTTATTTATACTAGCTGGCCTCGTTTTAGGTGACTTGCTAGTTGGTCGACTGTACAGAGTTAAAATATATTATATGAAAATAAAGTTACAGCTGAAATGTAACTTGTTGAACTGCATTTTTTATTATCTCTAGTGTGATTGTTTATAATAGGCCGTTTCCCAGTTGCTTCAAGCCTCTGTTTCAAACCGAGGCTAAGTGCTGCTATTTATTCTTGTGCAAATAACAGCACTTATTATTCATTCAAAATATTTCCCCAATTCTGATTGGCTAAAAGCACTCGCATAAATTCACCATAACCAGTTACTGATGACCAAATTTGGAAGAATTTTGTGTTTAACGAGGAAATGACGTCAAAAATGCAGCCCCCTACAGGTTAATGAACCGTTAACCGAGAAGACCTGGGAACGAGGTTGAGTTGTTTTGCTTATGAAAAAAAAAATGGCGGACTTTTCACTCGTTTCAAGAGTAAGAACTACAGCTGGAACTAGGCGAAATAACAACTAAAAACGTGGTAAAAACAGCAAGAAGACGACTCGGAGGGCGATATCTGCTATTTGGAGAATATTTGCGGAGCTGGACAAACCTAAACGTACACTATCGAAGGTGAACTCAACATCGATCCAGGTAAGCATGTTTCAGCTATCTTTTTAACCTTGGGATTATTTTGAATGAATAATAAAGCAATTAATGAATTCGGCTTTCGTAGGATATGAAGAATTAAGCAGATCTCGAGGGGTGTTATCCACCTCTGCCTTCGGTCTCGGTAGATAACACCCTCCACGATCTGCTTAATTGTTCATATCCTACGAAAGCCGAATTCATCAATGGTTTTTTATTCATTCAAAATATTTGCCCGATTCTGATTGGCTTAAAGTACACGCATAATTCACCATAACCAGTTACTGATGACCAAATTTGGAAGAATTTTGTGTTTAACGAGGAAATGACGTCAAAAATGCAGTGTTCTTGCGGGTTAATGAACCGTTAACCGAGAAAAGTTGTTTTGGCTGTGAAAACATAAAATGGCGGACATTTCACTTGTTTCAAGAGTAAGACCTAGGCGAAATTATAGCTAAAAACATGGCAAGAACAGCAAGAACACAACTCGAAGGGCGACATCTTCTACTTGGAGAATATTTGCGGAGCTGAACAAACCTAAATGTGCACTATCGAAGATGAACTTAACATCAATGGATCGATGGAGGTAAGCATGTTTTAGCCATGTTTTTAAACTAGAAATTATTTTGAATGAATAATAAAACAATTATTGAATTCGGCTTTCGTATCATATGAAGAATTATGGAGATCTCGGGGGGTATTATCCGCCTCGGCCTACAGCCTCGACGGATAACACCCTACTCGATCTCCATAATTCTTCATAAGGTACTCAGCTTCATTCATTAATTGTTAAATTAAAGTCGTCCTCATAGTTCACGAAATCACCGGGAACTTCTCTAGTTTGGCGACATAGTCTGCAACCGAAATTACAAAGGTAAACTTCGAAAGCACTTACTAACACCCCGCGATTACTGCTAGTGAATACTGAATTGTATAATAGATAGCTTGCAGAACAAGCGTCCTTTGTTCGCGTTTTTAAGTTTTCCGTGTTTCCACGGCTGTATTCTTTCTGAGAAAAATAAGAGATTTTAACGGACGTAATAAGAGAGATTTTGTTTCAGACGTAAAGCAGAAACAATTAGGTGGTTTGTTTGATAAGCTGTCTCTAATTACAGTCCCACTGCTTTACGGTTTAAGTAAAATCACTCTTGTCCGTTTCTCTAAAAAAAATAGCGTCTTAATAGTCCTTGCTAATAACTGCTTTCTAACGTTCCCAAGTCGCTAACGTGCTTAAGGTGACTCGACCCAGTTTTTTTTTTTTTTTTTTTTGGGCCATCCCTACTTTGAAGCTCTCTGGTATCCCCACCTTCACTTTTATCGTAAGTCTAACACATAGAATGGATAACATATAGATCAATCTGCTTTATATCATAAAATTTTTGGCGATCGGAGTAAATGTCACGTGGTTATAATGCCACGCCCCTTTGAGGTCTGAGTCGAAAATCGGCTGTTGCCGGCATTTTTTTGTGAAAATCTCTCGGCTACACATAGTGCGCATAAGTGCCTTGCACTGAACAGAGTTTCACCAAAACCGCAGACCCAATTCGAGAAATTCAGCGGTTTCCAAATTTAGGTCATAATTTATGCGAAAATGATAAGCAAACTTTACACGGATTATATCTAATAAACTATGAGATTCATCTCTGTATTTTGGGCATCGTTATAAAAGATGGGTCCTTGCAAGTCAGCAAAACGCTTTAGGGCCTTGTAAATGCGCGCGATTTTGAGCAAAGCAAACATATAGAAATTATAGTTTTCGCTATTTGTTGACGTTTGTCAGCGTTTAAGAGTCAATCTCACGAAAAAAGCATTTTCTTAAAAATTCGTAGTTTTTTTTCCTTCAAATTTTTTCAGGGCCACAATTGATTAACTAACTACCCGGACTCTGAATTTCATGGTCATTGAAAAACTGTGACATTATCTTCTATAAGCCCAAACTTGAGTAAACATTGAAGATTTTTAGCGTTTTGGCTGAGTTTGTGCTTTGGGAGTTGTCTATTGTTTCTAGTCTGTCATTATACAGCATTCTTGTTCAGCACGCGTGCAATGACCGCGCTTGGCTGACTTCCGAATGCTCACCGAGATATTATAAATTTGGTACAGTGAGACAGGCTATCGCGTGATATATAGAGGTTTAACTACCAATTTTTAATCAATTCTCGTGCTTCTTGTGTCTTTGCAAAAAAATCAAGAAGTGCTACACACTAAGTCTACTTACTATTACAAAAATATCATTTTTTCATAGGTTTAATGCAAGCCAATAATTAAACCAACTCGTGACGGGAATATCTCGGTGAGCATTCGGAAGTCAGCCAAGCGTGGTCATTGCACGCGTGCTGAACAAGAATGCTGTATAATGACAGACTAAAAACAATATACAACCCATGATACTGGTCATAAGTTCCAAATATCTTTCGAGCTCACTTTTCTGTACAAGAGACCTTAGTTATTTCGTTTGATCATGTTGTTTTGTCAAAAGGAGGCTTTTTAGTCCATAAAAACGACATTTTACTATAGTTGAAGAATTTGCATATTTTATAACGGGTTAACCCATGATTCTGGTCAGAAGTTCCAAATATCTTTCGAGCCTACTTTTCTGTACAAGAGACCTTGGTTTTGTCGTTTGATCATGTTGTTTTGTTAAAAGGAGGCTTTTTAGTCCATAAAATCTATATTTTACTATAGTCGAAAAATTTGCATATTTTAAAACGGGTTAACCCATGATTTTCGTCAAAAGTTAAAAATATCTTTCAAGCCCACTTTTCTGTACAAGAGACCTTAATTATGTCGTTTGATCATGTTGTTATGTCATAAGGAGGCTTTTTAGTCCATAAAAACGACATTTTACTATAGTCGAAAAATTGGCATATTTTTAAACGCGTTAACCCATGATTCTGGTTAGAAGATCAAATTATCTTTCGAGCCTACTTTTCTGTATCAGATACCTTAGTTTTCTCGTTTGATCATGTTGTTTTGTCAAAAGGAGGCTTTTTAGTCCATAAAAACGACATTTTACTATAGTCGAAAAATTGGCATATTTTAAAACGGGTTAACCCATGATTCTGGTCATAAGTTCCAAATATCTTTCGAGCCTACTTTTCTGTACAAGAGACCTTGGTTTTGTCGTTTGATCATGTTGTTTTGTCAAAAGGAGGCTTTTTAGTCCATAAAAACGACATTTTACTATAGTTGAAGAATTTGCATATTTTAAAACGGGTTAACGCATAATTCTGATCAGAAGTTCCAAATATCCTTCAAGCCTACTTTTCTGTAAAAGAGACATTTCTCTTGTCGTTTGTTGATGTTGTTTTCTCAACAGGAGGCTTTTTAGTCCATAAAAACGACATTTTACTATAGTTAAATAATTTGCATATTTTAAAACGGGTTAACCCATGATTCTGGTCATAAGTTCCAAATATCTTTTGAGCCCACTTTTCTGCACAAGAGACCTTGTTTTTGTCGTTTGATCATGTTGTTTTGTTAAAAGCAGGCTTTTTAGTCCATAAAAACAATATTTTAGTATAGTAGAAAAATTTGCATATTTTAAAACGGGTTAACCCATGATTCTCGTCAAAAGTTAAAAATATCTTTCAAGCCCACTTTACTGTACAAGAGACCTTGGTTTTTGTCGTTTGATCATTTTGTTTTGTCAAAAGGAGGCTTTTTAGTCCATAAAAACCACATTTTACTCTAGCGAAAAATTGGCATATTTTAAAACGGGTTACCCCATGATTCTCGCCAGAAGTTCCAAATATCTTTCGAGCCTACTTTTCTGTACAAGAGACCTTGGTTTTGTCGGTTGATCATGTTGTTTTGTCAAAAGGAGGCTTTTTAGTCCATAAAAACGACATTTTACTATAGTTGAAGAATTTGCATATTTTATAACGGGTTAACCCATGATTCTGGTCATAACTTCCAAATATCTTTCGAGCGTACTTTTCTGTACAAGAGACCTTGGTTTTGTCGTTTGATCATGTTGTTTTGTAAAAAGGAGGCTTTTTAGTCTATAAAAACGACGTTTTACTATAGTCAAAAAATTTGCATATTTTAAAACGGGTTTAACCCATGATTCTGGTCATCAATTCCAAATATCTTTTCAGCCCACTTTTCTGTTCAAGAGACCTTCTTTTTGTCGTTTGATCATGTTGTTTTGTTAAAAGGAGGCTTTTTAGTCCATAAAATCTATATTTTACTATAGTCGATAAATTTGCATATTTTAAAACGGGTTAACCCATGATTATCGTCAAAAGTTAAAAATATCTTTGAAGCCCACTTTTCTGTACAGGAGACCTTAATTATGTCGTTTGATCATGTTGTTTTGTCATAAGGAGACTTTTTAGTCCATAAAAACAACATTTTACTATAGTCGAAAAATTGGCATATTTTAAAACGGGTTAACCCATGATTCTGGTTAGAAGTTCAAATTATCTTTCGAGCCTACTTTTCTGTATCAGATACCTTAGTCTTGTCGTTTGATCATGTTGTTTTGTCAAAAGGAGGCTTTTTAGTCCATAAAAACGACATTTTACTATAGTCGAAAAATTGGCATATTTTAAAACGGGTTAACCCATGCTTCTGGTCATAAGTTCCAAATATCTTTCGAGCCTACTTTTCTGTACAAGAGACCTTGGTTTAGTCGTTTGATCATGTTGTTTTGTCAAAAGGAGGCTTTTTAGTCCATAAAAACGACATTTTACTATAGTTGAAGAATTTGCATATTTTAAAACGGGTTAACGCATGATTCTGATCAGAAGTTCCAAATATCCTTCAAGCCTACTTTTCTGTAAAAGAGACATTTGTCTTGTCGTTTGTTGATGTTGTTTTCTCAACAGGAGGCTTTTTAGTCCATAAAAACCACATTTTACTATAGTCGAAAAATTGGCATATTTTAAAACGGGTTAACCCATGATTCTGGTTAAAAGTTCAAATTATCTTTCGAGCCTACTTTTCTGTATCAGATACCTTAGTTTTGTCGTTTGATCATGTTGTTTTGTCAAAAGGAGGCTTTTTAGTCCATGAAAACGACATTTTACTATAGTCGAAAAATTGGCATATTTTAAAACGGGTTTACCCATGATTCTGGTCAGAAGTTCCACATATCTTTCGAGCCTACTTCTCGGTAAAAGAGACATTGGTCTTGTCGTTTATTAATGTTGTTTTGTCAAAAGGAAGCTTTTTAGTCCATAAAAACGCCATTTTACCATAGTCCAAAAATTTGCATATTTTAAAACGGGTTAACCAATGATTCTGGTCAGAAATTCCAAATACCTTCGAGCCTACTTTTGTGTACAAGAGACCTTTGTTTTGTCGTTTGATCATGTTGTTTTGTAAAAAGGAGGCTTTTTAGTCCATAAAAACGACATTTTACTATAGTTGAAAAATATGCATATTTTAAAACGGGTTAACCCATGATTCTGGTCATAAGTTCTACATATCTTTCGAGCCTACTTTTCAGTACAAAATACCTTGGTTTTGTCGTTTGATCATGTTGTTTTGTCAAAAGGAGGCTTTTTAGTCCATAAAAACGACATTTTACTATAGTCCAAAAATTTGCATATTTTAAAACGGGTTAACCCATGATTCTTGTTACAAGTTCAAATTATCTTTCGAGCCTACTTTTCTGTATCAGAGTCCTTAGTTTTGTCGTTTGATGATGTTGTTTTGTCAAAAGGAGGCTTTTTAGTCCATAAAAACGACGTTTTAGTATAGTGGAAAAAGTTGCATATTTTAAAACGGGCTAACCCAGGATTCTCGTCAAAAGTGCCAAATAAATTTCAAGCCCACTTTTCTGTACAAGAGACCTTGGGTTTGTCGTTTGATCATGTTGTTTTGTCAAAAGGAAACTTTTTAGTCCATAAAATCTATATTTTACTATAGTCGAAAAATTTCCATATTTTAAAACTGGTTAACCCATGATACTGGTCATAAGATCCAAATATCTTTCGAGCCCACTTTACTGTACAACAGACCTTGGTTTTGTCGGTTGATCATGTTGTTTTGTCAAAAGGAGTCTTTTCAGTCCATAAAAACGACATTTTACTATAGTTGAAGAATTTGCATATTTTATAACGGGTTAACCCATGATTGTGGTCATCAGTTCCAAATATCTTTCCACCCTACTTTTCTGTACAAGAGACCTTGGGTTTGTCGTTTGATCATGTTGTTTTGTAAAAAGGAGGGTTTTTAGTCCATAAAAATGACATTTTACTATAGTCGAAAAATTGGCATATTTTGAAACGGGTTAACCCATGATTCTGGTCATCAGTTCCAAATATCTTTTCAGCCTACTTTTCTGTACAAGAGACCTTGGTTTCGTCGTTTGTTGATGTTGTGTTGTCAAAAGGAGGCTTTTTAGTCCATAAAAACGACATTTTAGAATAGCGAAGACTTTGCATATTTTTAAACTGTTTAACCCATGATTCTGGTCAGAAGTTCCACATATCTTTCAAGCCCACTTTTCTGTACAAGAGACCTTCGTTTTGTCGTTTGATCATGTTGTTTTGTCGAAAGGAGGCTTTTTAGTCCATAAAAACGACATTTTACTATAGTCGAAATATTGGCATATTTTAAAACGGGTTAACCCATGATACTGGTCATAAGTTCCAAATATCTTTCGAGCCCACTTTTCTGTACAAGAAACCTTCGTTTTGTCGTTTGATCATGTTGTTTTGTCAAAAGGAGGCTTTTTAGTCCATAAAAACGACATTTTACTATAGTCGAAAAATTGGCATATTTTCAAACGGGTTAACCCATGATAATGGACATAAGTTCCAAATATCTTTCGAGCCTACTTTTCTGTACAAGAGACCTTGGTTTTGTCGGTTGATCATGTTCTTTTGTCAAAAGGAGTCTTTTCAGTTCATAAAAACGACATTTTACTATAGTTGAAGAATTTGCATATTTTATAACGGGTTAACCCATGATTGTGGTCATAAGTTCCAAATATCTTTCCAGCCTACTTTTCTGTACAAAAGACCTTGACTTTGTCGTTTGATCATGTTGTTTTGTAAAAAGGAGGCTTTTTAGTCCATAAAAACGACGTTTTAGTATAGTCAAAAAATTTGCATATTTTAAAACGGGTTAACCCATGATTCTGGTCATCAGTTCCAAATATCTTTTCAGCCTACTTTTCTGTACAAGAGACCTTCGTTTTGTCGTTTGATCATGTTGTTTTGTTAAAAGGAGGCTTTTTAGTCCATAAAATCTATATTTTACTATAGTCGATAAATTTGCATATTTTAAAACGGGTTAACCCATGATTTTCGTCAAAAGTTAAAAATATCTTTCAAGCCCTCTTTTCTGTACAAGATACCTTAATTATGTCGTTTGATCATGTTGTTTTGTACAAAGGAGGCTTTTTAGTCCATAAAAACGACATTTTACTATAGTCGAAAAATTTGCATATTTTAAAACGGGTTAACCCATGATTCTGGTCAGAAGTTCCACATATCTTTCGAGCCTACTTCTCGGTAAAAGAGACATTGGTCTTGTCGTTTATTAATGTTGTTTTGTCGAAAGAAGGCTTTTTAGTCCCTAAAAACCACATTTTACTATAGTCCAAAAATTTGCATATTTTAAAACGGGTTAACCCATGATTCTGGTTAGAATTTCAAATTTTCTTTCGAGCCTACGTTTCTGTATCAGAGACCTTAGTTTTGTCGTTTGATCATGTTGTTTTGTCAAAAGGAGGCTTTTTAGTCCATACAAAACGACATTTTACTATAGTCGAAAAATTTGCATATTTTAAAGCGGGTTAACCCAGGATTCTCGTCAAAAGTTCCAAATATCTTTCAAGCCCACTTTTCTGTTCAAGAGACCTTGGTTTTGTCGTTTGATCATGTTGTTTTGTCAAAAGGAGACTTTTTAGTCCATAAAAACGACATTTTACTATAGTCGGAAAATTGGCATATTTTAAAACGGGTTAACCCATGATTCTGGTCATCAGTTCCAAATATCTTTCGAGCCCACTTTTATGTAAAAGAGACCTTGGTTTTGTCCTTTATTGATGTTGCTTTGTCAAAAGGAGGCTTTTTAGTCCATAAAAACGACATTTTACTATAGCGAAAACTTTGCATATTTTTAAACGCGTTAACCCATGATTCTGGTTAGAATTTCAAATTATCTTTCGAGCCTACTTTTCTGTATCAGAGTCCTTAGTTTTGTCGTTTGATCATGTTGTTTTGTCAAAAGGAGGCTTTTTAGTCCATAAAAAAGACGTTTTAGTATAGTTGAAGAATTTGCATATTTTATAACGGGTTAACCCATGATTCTGGTCATAAGTTCCAAATATCTTTCGAGCCTACTTTTCTGTACAAGAGACCTTGGTTTTGTCGTTTGATCATGTTTTGTAAAAAGGAGGCTTTTTAGTCTATAAAAACGACGTTTTAGTATAGACAAAAAATTTGCATATTTTGAAACGGGTTTAACCCATGATTCTGGTCATCAGTTCCAAATATCTTTTCAGCCCTCTTTTCTGTACAAGAGACCTTGGTTTTGTCGTTTTATCATGATGTTTTGTTAAAAGGAGGCTTTTTAGTCCATAAAATCTATATTTTAGTATAGTCGAAAAATTTGCATATTTTAAAACGGGTTAACCCATGATTTTCGTCAAAAGTTAAAAATATCTTAAAAGCCCACTTTTCTGTACAAGAGACCTTAGTTTTGTCGTTTGATCATGTTGTTTTCTCAAAAGGAGGCTTTTTAATCCATAAAAACGACGTTGTACTATAGTTGAAAAATATGCATATTTTAAAACGGGTTAACCAATGATTCTGGTCATAAGTTCTAAATATCTTTCGAGCCTACTTTTCTGTACAAAATACCTTGGTTTTGTCGTTTGATCATGTTGTTTTGTCAAAAGGAGGCTTTTTAGTCCATAAAAACGACATTTTACTATAGTCCAAAAATTTGCATATTCTAAAACGGGTTAACCCATGATTCTTGTTAGAAGTTCAAATTATCTTTCGAGCCTACTTTTCTGTATCAGAGTCCTTAGTTTTGTCGTTTGATCATGTTGTTTTGTCAAAAGGAGGCTTTTTAGTCCATAAAAACGACGGTTTAGTATAGTCGAAAAATTTGCATATTTTAAAACGGGCTAACCCAGGATTCTCGTTAAAAGTTCCAAATATCTTTCAAGCCCACTTTTCTGTACAAGAGACCTTGGGTTTGTCGTTTGATCCTGTTGTTTTGTCAAAAAGAGGCTTTTTAGTCCATAAAAACGACATGTTACTATAATCGAAAAATTGGCATATTTTAAAACCTGTTAACCCGTGATTCTGGTCATCAGTTCCAAATATCTGTCGAGGCCACTTTTCTGTAAAAGAGACCTTGGTTTTGTCGTTTGTTGATGTTGTTTTGTCAAAAGGAGGCTTTTTAGTCCATAAAAACGACATTTTACTATAGTCCAAAAATTGGCATATTTTTAAAAGGGTTAACCCATGATTCTTGTTAGAAGTTCAAATTATCTTTCGAGCCTACTTTTCTGTATCAGAGTCCTTAGTTTTGTCGTTTGATCATGTTGTTTTGTCAAAAGGAGGCTTTTTAGTCCATAAAAACGACGTTTTGGTATAGTCAAAAAATTTGCATATTTTAAAACGGGCTAACCCAGGATTCTCGTCAAAAGTTCCAAATATCTTTCAAGCCCACTTTTCTGTACAAGAGACCTTGGGTTTGTCGTTTGATCATGTTGTATTGTCAAAAGAAGGCTTTTTAGTCCATAAAAACGACGTTTTCGTATAGTCAAAAAATTTGCATATTTTAAAACGGGTTAACCCAAGATTCTGGTCATCAGTTCCAAATATCTTTCCAGCCTACTTTTCTGTACAAGAGACCTTGGGTTTGTCGTTTTATCATGTTGTTTTGTACAGAGGAGGCTTTTTAGTCCATAAAAAAGACGTTTTAGTATAGTCAAAAAATTTGCATATTTTAAAACGGGTTAACCCATGATTCTGGTCATCAGTTCCAAATATCTTTTCAGTCTACTTTTCTGTACAAGAGACCTTGGTTTTGTCGTTTGATCATGTTGTTTTGTTAAAAGGAGGCTTTTTAGTCCATAAAATCTATATTTTACTAAAGTCTATAAATTTGCATATTTTAAAACGGGTTAACCCATGATTCTGATCAGAAGTTCCACATATCTTTCGAGCCTACTTTTCTATAAAAGAGACATTGGTCTTGTCGTTTATTAATGTTGTTTTGTCAAAAGGAGGCTTTTTAGTCCATAAAAACGACATTTTACAAAAGTCCAAAAATTGGCATATTTTAAAACGGGTTAACCCATGATTCTGGTCAGAAGTTCCAAATATCTTTCGAGCCTACTTTTCTCTACAAGAGACCTTCGTTTTCTCGTTTGATCATGTTGTTTTGTCAAAAGGAGGCTTTTCAGTCCATACAAAACGACATTTTACTATAGTCGAAAAATTTGCATATTTTAAAACGGGTTAACCCAGGATTCTCGTCAAAAGTTCCAAATATCTTTCAATCCCACTTTTCTGTACAAGAGACCTTGGTTTTGTCGTTTGATCATGTTGTCTCGTCAAAAGGAGACTTTTTAGTTCATAAAAACGACATTTTACTATACTCGGAAAATTGGCATATTTTAAAACGGGTTAACCCATGATTCTGGTCATGAGTTCCAAATATCTTTCGAGCCCACTTTTATGTAAAAGAGACCTTGGTTTTGTCCTTTGTTAATGTTGTTTTGTCAAAAGGAGGCTTTTTAGTCCATAAAAACGACATTTTACTATAGCGAAAACTTTGCATATTTTTAAACGCGTTAACCCATGATTCTGGTCATAATTTCCAGATATCTTTCGAGCCTACTTTTCTGTACAAGAGACCTTGGCTTTTTCGGTTGATCATGTTGTTTTGTCAAAAGGAGGCTTTTTAGTCCATAAAAACGACATTTTACTATAGTTGAAGAATTTGCATGTTTTATGACGGGTTAACCCATGATTCTGGTCAGAAGTTCCAAATATCTTTTGAGCCTTCTTTTCTATAAAAGAGAAATTTGTCTTGTCGTTTGTTGATGTTGTTTTCTCAAAAGGAGGCTTTTTAGTCCATAAAAACGACATTTTACTATAGTTGAAATATATGCATATTTTAAAACGGGTTAACCCATGATTCTGGTCTTAAGTTCTAAATATCTTTTGAGCCTACTTTTCTGTACAAAATACCTTGATTTTGTCGTTTGATCATGTTGTTTTGTCAAAAGGAGGCTTTTTAGTCCATAAAAACGACATTTTACTATAGTCCAAAAATTGGCATATTTTAAAACGGGTTAACACAAGATTCTGGTCACAAGTTCCAAATATCTTTCGAGCCTACTTTTCTGTACAAGAGACCTTGGTTTTGTCGGTTGATCATGTTGTTTTGTCAAAGGGAGTCTTTTCAGTCCATAAAAACGACATTTTACTATAGTTGAAGAATTTGCATATTTTAAAACGGGTTAACCCATGATTCTAGTGATCAGTTCCAAATATCTTTCCAGCCTACATTTCTGTACAAGAGACCTTGGGTTTGTCGTTTTATCATGTTGTTTTGTAAAAAGGAGGCTTTTTAGTCCATAAAAACGACGTTTTAGTATAGTCAAAAAATTTGCATATTTTAAAACGGGTTAACCCATGATTCTGGTCATCAGTTCCAAATATCTTTTCAGCCTACTTTTCTGTACAAGAGACCTTGGTTTTGTCGTTTGATCATGCTGTTTTGTTAAAAGGCGGCTTTTTAGTCCATCAAATCTATATTTTACTACAGTCGATAAATTTGCATATTTTAAAACGGGTTAACCCATGATTCTGGTCAGAAGTTCCACATATCTTTCGAGCCTACTTTTCTATAAAAGAGACATTGGTGTTGTCGTTTATTAATGTTGTTTTGTCAAAAGGAGGCTTTTTAGTCCCTAAAAACCATATTTTACTATCGTCCAAAAATTTGCATATTTTAAAACGGGTTAACCCATGATTCTGGTCAGAAGTTCCAAATATCTTTCGAGCCTACTTTTCTCTACAAGAGACCTTCGTTTTCTCGTTTGATCATGTTGTTTTGTCAAAAGGAGGCTTTTTAGTCCATACAAAACGACATTTTACTATAGTCGAAAAATTTGCATATTTTAAAACGGGTTAACCCAGGATTCTCGTCAAAAGTTCCAAATATCTTTCAATCCCACTTTTCTGTACAAGAGACCTTGGTTTTGTCGTTTGATCATGTTATCTCGTCAAAAGAAGACTTTTTAGTCCATAAAAACGACATTTTACTATACTCGGAAAATTGGCATATTTCAAAACGGGTTAACCCATGATTCTCGTCATGAGTTCCAAATATCTTTCGAGCCCACTTTTATGTAAAAGAGACCTTGGTTTTGTCGTGTGATCATGTTGTTTTGTCAAAAGGAGGCTTTTTAGTCCATAAAAACGACATTTTACTATAGCGAAAACTTTGCATATTTTTAAACGCGTTAACCCATGATTCTGGTCAGAAGTTCCAAATATCTTTCGAGCCTACTTTTCTGTACAAGAGACCTTCGTTTTGTCGTTTGATCGTGTTGTTTTCTCAAAAGGAGGCTTTTTAGTCCATAAAAACGACATTTTACTATAGTTGAAAAATATGCATATTTTAAAACGGGTTAACCCATGATTCTGGTCTTAAGTTCTAAATATCTTTTGAGCCTACTTTTCTGTACAAAATACCTTGATTTTGTCGTTTGATCATGTTGTTATGTCAAAAGGAGGTTTTTTAGTCCATAAAAACGACATTTTACTATAGTCCAAAAATTGGCATATTTTAAAACGGGTTAACCCATGATTCTTGTTAGAAGTTCAAATTATCTTTCGAGCCTACTTTTCTGTATCAGAGTCCTTAGTTTTGTCGTTTGATCATGTTGTTTTGTCAAAAGGAGGCTTTTTTGTCCATAAAAATGACGTTTTAGTATAGTCTAAAAATTTGCATATTTTAAAACGGGCTAACCCAGGATTCTCGTCAAAAGTTCCGAATATCTTTCCAGCCCACTTTTCTGTACAAGAGACCGTGGGTTTGCCGTTTGATCATGTTGTTTTGTCAAAAGGAGGCTTTTTAGTCCATAAAAACGACATGTTACTATAGTCGAAAAATTGGCATATTTTAAAACGGGTTAACCCGTGATTCTGGTCAACAGTTCCAAATATCTTTCGAGGCCACTTTTCTGTAAAAGAGACCTTGGTTTTGTCGTTTGTTGATGTTGTTTTGTCAAAAGGAGGCTTTTTAGTCCATAAAAACGACATTTTACTATAGTCCAAAAATTTGCATATTTTAAAACGGGTTAACCCGTGATTCTTGCTAGAAGTTCAAATTATCTTTCGAGCCTACTTTTCTGTATCAGAGTCCTTAGT
Organism: Porites lobata; assembly: GCA_942486035.1. NCBI lineage: Eukaryota > Metazoa > Cnidaria > Anthozoa > Scleractinia > Poritidae > Porites > Porites lobata. The sequence continues at coordinate 69,743 of CALNXK010000015.1, forward strand.
TTTGTCGTTTGATCATGTTGTTTTGTCAAAAGGAGGCTTTTTAGTCCATACAAACGACATTTTATTATAGTCGAAAAATTGGCATATTTTAAAACGGGTTAACCCATGATTCTGGTCATAAGTTCCAAATATCTTTCGAGCCTACTTTTCTGTACAAGAGACCTTGGTTTTGTCGGTTGATCATGTTGTTTTGTCAAGAGGAGGCTTTTTAGTCCATAAAAACGACATTTTACTATAGTCGAAATATTGGCATATTTTAAAACGGGTTAACCCATGATACTGGTCATAAATTCCAAATATCTTTCGAGCCCACTTTTCTGTACAAGAAACCTTCGTTTTGTCGGTTGATCATGTTGTTTTGTGAAAAGGAGGCTTTTTAGTCCATAAAAACGACATTTTACTATAGTTGAAGAATTTGCATATTTTATAACGGGTTAACCCATGATTGTGGTCATAAGTTCCAAATATCTTTCGAGCCTACTTTTCTGTACAAGAGACCTTGGGTTTGTCGTTTGATCATGTTGTTTTGTAAAAAGAAGGCTTTTTAGTCCATAAAAACGACATTTTACTATAGTCGAAAAATATGCATATTTTAAAACGGGTTAACCCATGATTCTGGTCAGAAGTTCCACATATCTTTTAAGCCCACTTTTCTGTACAAGAGACCTTCGTTTTGTCGTTTGATCATGTTGTTTTGTAAAAAGGAGCCTTTTTAGTCCATAAAAACGACATTTTACTATAGTCGAAAAATATGCATATTTTAAAACGGGTTAACCCATGATTCTGGTCATAAGTTCTAAATATCTTTCGAGCCTACTTTTCTGTACAAGAGACCTTCGTTTTGTCGTTTGATCATGTTGTTTTGTCAAAAGGAGGCTTTTTAGTCCATACAAACGACATTTTATTATAGTCGAAAAATTGGCATATTTTAAAACGGGTTAACCCATGATTCTGGTCATAAGTTCCAAATATCTTTCAAGCCCACTTTTCAGTACAAGAGACCTTTGTTTTGTCGTTTGATCATGTTGTTTTGTCAAAAGGAGGCTTTTTAGTCCATAAAAACGACATTTTACTATAGTTGAAGAATTTGTATATTTTATAACGGGTTGCCCATGATTCTGGTCATAAGTTCCAAATATCTTTCTAGTCTACCTTTCTATAAAAGAGAAATTTGTCTTGTCGTTTGTTGATGTTGTTTTCTCAAAAGGAGGCTTTTTAGTCCATAAAAACGACATTTTACTATAGTTGAAAAATATGCATATTTTAAAACCGGTTAACCCATGATTCTGGTCATAAGTTCTAAATATCTTTCGAGGCTACTTTTCTGTACAAAATACCTTGGTTTTGTCGTTTGATCATGTTGTTTTGTCAAAAGGAGGCTTTTTAGTCCATAAAAACGACATTTTACTACAGTCGAAAAATTTGCATATTTTAAAACGGGCTAACCCAGGATTCTCGTCAAAAGTTCCAAATATCTTTCAAGCCCACTTCTCTATACAAGAGACCTTGGTTTTATCGTTTGATCATGTTGTTTTGTCAAAAGCAGGCTTTTTAGTCCATAAAAATAACGTTTTAGTATAGTCTAAAAATTTGCATATTTTAAAACGGGCTAACCCAGGATTTCCGTCAAAAGTTCCAAATATCTTTAAAGCCCACTTTTCTGTACAAGAGACCTTGGTTTTGTCGTTTGATCATGTTGTTTTGTCAAAAGAAGGCTTTGTAGTCCATAAAAACGACATGTTACTATAGTCGAAAAATTGGCATATTTTAAAACTGGTTAACCCGTGATTCTGGTCATAAGTTCCAAATATCTTTCGAGGCCACTTTTCTGTAAAAGAGACCTTGGTTTTGTCGTTTGTTGATGTTGTTTTGCCAAAAGGAGGCTTTTTAGTCCATAAAAACGACATTTTACTATAGTCCAAAAATTGGCATATTTTTAAAAGGGTTAACCCATGATTCTTGTTAGAAGTTCAAATTATCTTTCGAGCCTACTTTTCTGTATCAGAGTCCTTAGTTTTGTCGTTTGATCATGTTGTTTTGTCAAAAGGAGGCTTTTTAGTCCATAAAAACGACATTTTACTACAGTCGAAAAATTTGCATATTTTAAAACGGGCTAACCCAGGATTCTCGTCAAAAGTTCCAAATATCTTTCAAGCCCACTTTTCTGTACAAGAGACCTTGGTTTTGTCGTTTGATCATGTTGTTTTGTCAAAAGGAGGCTTTTTAGTCCATAAAAACGACATGTTACTATAGTCGAAAAATTGGCATATTTTAAAACGGGTTAACCCGTGATTCTGGTCATCAGTTCCAAATATCTTTCGAGGCCACTTTTCTGTAAAAGAGACCTTGGTTTTGTCGTTTGTTGATGTTGTTTTGCCAAAAGGAGGCTTTTTAGTCCATAAAAACGACATTTTACTATAGTCCAAAAATTTGCATATTTTAAAACGCGTTAACCCATGATTTTTGTTAGAAGTTCAAATTATCTTTCGAGCCTGCTTTTCTGTATCAGAGTCCTTAGTTTTGTCGTTTGATCATGTTGTTTTTTCAAAAGGAGGCTTTTTAGTCCTTAAAAACGACATTTTACTATAGCGAAAACTTTGCAAATTTTTAAACGGGTTAACCCATGATTCTGGTCAGAAGTTCCACATATCTTTCAAGCCCACTTTTCAGTACAAGAGACCTTTGTTTTGTCGTTTGATCATGTTGTTTTGTCAAAAGGAGGCTTTTTAGTCCATAAAAACGACATTTTACTATAGTCGAAAAATTGGCATATTTAAAAACGGGTTAACCCATGATTCTGGTCATAAGTTCTAAATATCTTTCGAGCCTACTTTTCTGTACAAAATACCTTGGTTTTGTCGGTTGATCATGTTGTTTTGTCAAAACGAGCCTTTTTAGTCCATAAAAACGACATTTTACTATAGTCGAAAAATTTGCATATTTTAAAACGGGTTAACCCATGATTCTGGTCATAAGTTCCAAATATCTTTCGAACCTACTTTTCTGTACAAGGGACCTTCGTTTTGTCGTTTGATCATGTTGTTTTGTCAAAAGGAGGCTTTTTAGTCCATAAAAACGACATTTTACTATAGTCGAAAAATTTGCATATTTAAAAACGGGTTAACCCATGATTCTGGTCATAAGTTCCAAATATCTTTCGAGCCTACTTTTCTGTACAAGAGACCTTGGTTTTGTCGTTTGATCATGTTGTTTTGTCAAAAGGAGGCTTTTTAGTCCATAAAAACGACATTTTACTATAGTTGAAGAATTTGCATATTTTAAAACGGGTTAACCCATGATTCTGGTCAGAAGTTCCAAATATCTTTCGAGCCTACTTTTCTATAAAAGAGAAATTTGTCTTGTCGTTTGTTGATGTTGTTTTCTCAAAAGGAGGCTTTTTAGTCCATAAAAACGACATTTTACTATAGTTGAAAAATATGCATATTTTAAAACGGGTTAACCCATGATTCTGGGCTTAAGTTCTAAATATCTTTTGAGCCTACTTTTCTGTACAAAATACCTTGATTTTTTCGTTTGATCATGTTGTTTTGTCAAAAGGAGGCTTTTTAGTCCATAAAAACGACATTTTACTATAGTCCAAAAATTGGCATATTTTAAAACGGGTTAACCCATGATTCTTGTTAGAAGTTCAAATTATCTTTCGAGCCTACTTCTCTGTATCAGAGTCCTTAGTTTTGTCGTTTGATCATGTTGTTTTGTCAAAAGGAGGCTTTTTTCTCCATAAAAATAACGTTTTAGTATAGTCTAAAAATTTGCATATTTTAAAACGGGCTAACCCAGGATTTCCGTCAAAAGTTCCAAATATCTTTAAAGCCCACTTTTCTGTACAAGAGACCTTGGTTTTGTCGTTTGATCATGTTGTTTTGTCAAAAGAAGGCTTTGTAGTCCATAAAAACGACATGTTACTATAGTCGAAAAATTGGCATATTTTAAAACGGGTTAACCCGTGATTCTGGTCATCAGTTCCAAATATCTTTCGAGGCGACTTTTCTGTAAAAGAGACCTTGGTTTTGTCGTTTGTTGATGTTGTTTTGTCAAAAGGAGGCTTTTTAGTCCATAAAAACGACATTTTACTATAGTCTAAAAATTTGCATATTTTAAAACGGGTTAACCCATGATTCTTGTTAGAAGTTCAAATTATCATTCGAGCCTACTTTTTTGTATCACAGTCCTTAGTTTTGTCGTTTGATCATGTTGTTTTGTCAAAAGGAGGCTTTTTAGTTCATATAAACGACGTTTTAGTATAGTCGAAAAATTTGCATATCTTAAAACGGGCTAACCCAGGATTCTCGTCAAAAGTTCCGAATATCTTTCGAGGCGACTTTTCTGTAAAAGAGACCTTGGGTTTGCCGTTTGATCATGTTGTTTTGTCAAAAGGAGGCTTTTTAGTCCATAAAAACGACATTTTACTATAGTCGAAAAATTGGCATATTTTAAAACGGGTTAACCCGTGATTCTGGTCATCAGTTCCAAATATCTTTCGAGGCCACTTTTCTGTAAAAGAGACCTTGGTTTTGTCGTTTGTTGATGTTGTTTTGTCAAAAGGAGGCTTTTTAGTCCATAAAAACGACATTTTACTATAGTCCAAAAATTTGCATATTTTAAAACGGGTTAACCCATGACTCTTGTTAGAAGTTCAAATTATCTTTCGAGCCTACTTTTCTGTATCAGAGTCCTTAGTTTTGTCGTTTGATCATGTTGTTTTGTCAAAAGGAGGCTTTTTAGTCCATAAAAACGACATTTTACTTTAGCAAAAACTTTGCATATTTTTAAACGGGTTAACCCATGATTCTGGTCAGAAGTTCCACATATCTTTCAAGCCCACTTTTCTGTACAAGAGACCTTCGTTTTGCCGTTTGATCATGTTGTTTCGTCGAAAGGAGGCTTTTTAGTCCATAAAAACGACATTTTACTATAGTCGAAATATTGGCATATTTTAAAACGGGTTAACCCATGATACTGGTCATAAGTTCCAAATATCTTTCGAGCCCACTTTTCTGTACAAGAAACCTTCGTTTTGTCGGTTGATCATGTTGTTTTGTCAAAAGGAGGCTTTTTAGTCCATAAAAACGACATTTTACTATAGTTGAAGAATTTGCATATTTTATAACGGGTTAACCCATGATTGTGGTCATAAGTTCCAAATATCTTTCGAGCCTACTTTTCTGTACAAGAGACCTTGGGTTTGTCGTTTGATCATGTTGTTTTGTAAAAAGAAGGCTTTTTAGTCCATAAAAACGACATTTTACTATAGTCAAAAACTTTGCATATTTTTAAACGGGTTAACCCATGATTCTGGTCAGAAGTTCCACATATCTTTTAAGCCCACTTTTCTGTACAAGAGACCTTCGTTTTGTCGTTTGATCATGTTGTTTTGTAAAAAGGAGGCTTTTTAGTCCATAAAAACGACATTTTACTATAGTCGAAAAATATGCATATTTTAAAACGGGTTAACCCATGATTCTGGTCATAAGTTCTAAATATCTTTCGAGCCTACTTTTCTGTACAAAATACCTTGGTTTTGTCCTTTGATCATGTTGTTTTGTCAAATGGAGGCTTTTTAGTCCATAAAAACGACATTTTACTATAGTCCAAAAATTTGCATATTTTAAAACGGGTTAACCCATGGTTCTTGTTAGAAGTTCAAATTATCTTTCGAGCCTACTTTTCTGTATCAGAGTCCTTAGTTTTGTCGGTTGATCATGTTGTTTTGTCAAAAGGAGGCTTTTTAGTCCATAAAAACGACATTTTACTATAGTTGAAGAATTTGCATATTTTATAACGGGTTAACCCATGATTGTGGTCATAAGTTCAAAATATCTTTCGAGCCTACTTTTTTGTACAAGAGACCTTGGGTTTGTCGTTTGATCATGTTGTTTTGTAAAAAGGAGGCTTTTTAGTCCATAAAAACGACATTTTACTATAGTCAATAACTTTGCATATTTTTAAACGGGTTAACCCATGATTCTGGTCCGAAGTTCCACATATCTTTTAAGCCCACTTTTCTGTACAAGAGACCTTCGTTTTGTCGTTTGATCATGTAGTTTTGTAAAAAGGAGCCTTTTTAGTCCATAAAAACGACATTTTACTATAGTTGAAAAATATGCATATTTTAAAACGGGTTAACCCATGATTCTGGTCATAAGTTCTAAATATCTTTCGAGCCTACTTTTCTGTACAAAAGACCTTCGTTTTGTCGTTTGATCATGTTTTTTTGTAAAAAGGAGCCTTTTTAGTCCATAAAAACGACATTTTACTATAGTTGAAAAATATGCATATTTTAAAACGGGTTAACCCATGATTCTGGTCATAAGTTCTAAATATCTTTCGAGCCTACTTTTCTGTACAAAATACCTTGGTTTTGTCCTTTGATCATGTGTTTTTGTCAAAAGCAGGCTTTTTAGTCCATAAAAACGACATTTTACTATAGTCCAAAAATTTGCATATTTTAAAACGGGTTAACCCATGATTCTTGTTACAAGTTCAAATTATCATTCGAGCCTACTTTTCTGTATCAGAGTCCTTAGTTTTGTCGTTTGATCATGTTGTTTTGTCAAAAGGAGGCTTTTTAGTCCATAAAAACGACGTTTTAGTATAGTGCAAAAAGTGGCATATTTTAAAACGGGTTAACCCAGGATTCTCGTCAAAAGTTCCAACTATCTTTCAAGCCCACTTTTCTGTATAAGAGACCTTGGGTTTGTCGTTTGATCATGTTGTTTTGTCAAAAGGAGGCTTTTTAGTCCATAAAATCTATATTTTACTATAGTCGAAAAATTTGCATATTTTAAAACGGGTTAACCCATGATACTGGTCATAAGTTCCAAATATCTTTCCAGCCCACTTTTCTGTACAAGAGACCTTGGTTTTGTCGGTTGATCATGTTGTTTTGTCAAAAGGAGTCTTTTCAGTCCATAAAAACGACATTTTACTATAGTTGAAGAATTTGCATATTTTATAACGGGTTAAGCCATGATTGTGGTCATCAGTTCCAAATATCTTTCAAGCCTACTTTTCTGTACAAGAGACCTTGGGTTTGTCGTTTGATCATGTTGTTTTTTAAAAAGGAGGGTTTTTAGTCCATAAAAACGACATTTTACTATAGTCGAAAAATTGGCATATTTTAAAACGGGTTAACCCATGATTCTGGTCATCAGTTCCAAAGATCTTTTCAGCCTACTCTTCTGTACAAGAGACCTTGGTTTTGTCGTTTGTTGATGTTGTGTTTTCAAAAGGAGGCTTTTTAGTCCATAAAAACGACATTTTACCATAGCGAAGACTTTGCATATTTTTAAACGGTTTAACCCATGATTCTGGTCAGAAGTTCCACATACCTTTCAAGCCCACTTTTCTGTACAAAAGACCTTCGTTTTGTCGTTTGATCATGTTGTTTTGTCGAAAGGAGGCTTCTTAGTCCATAAAAACGACATTTTACGATAGTCGAAATATTGGCATATTTTAAAACGGGTTAACCCATGATACTGGTCATAAGTTCCAAATATCTTTCTAGCCTACTTTTCTGTACAAAAAACCTTGGTTTTGTCGGTTGATCATGTTGTTTTGTCAAAAGGAGTCTTTTCAGTTCATAAAAACGACATTTTACTATAGTTGAAGAATTTGCATATTTTATAACGGGTTAACCCATGATTCTGGTCAGAAGTTCCACATATCTTTCGAGCCTACTTTTCTATAAAAGAGACATTGGTCTTGTCGTTTATTAATGTTGTTTTGTCAAAAGGAGGCTTTTTAGTCCCTAAAAACCACATTTTACTATAGTCCAAAAATTTGCATATTTTAAAACGGGTTAACCCATGATTCTGGTTTGAAGTTCAAATTTTCTTTCGAGCCTACGTTTCTGTATCAGAGACCTTAGTTTTGTCGTTTGATCATGTTGTTTTGTCAAAAGGAGGCTTTTTAGTCCATACAAATCGACATTTTCCTATAGTCGAAAAATTTGCATATTTTAAAGCGGGTTAACCCAGCATTCTCGTCAAAAGTTCCAAATATCTTTCAAGCCCCCTTTTCTGTTCAAGAGACCTTGGTTTTGTCGTTTGATCATGTTGTTTTTTCAAAAGGAGACTTTTTAGTCCTTAAAAACGACATTTTACTATAGTCGGAAAATTGGCATATTTCAAAACGGGTTAACCCATGATTCTGGTCATCAGTTCCAAATATCATTCGAGCCCACTTTTATGTAACAGAGACCTTGGTTTTGTCCTTTCTTGATGTTGTTTTGTCCAAAGGAGGCTTTTTAGTCCATAAAAACGACATTTTACTATAGCGAAAACTTTGCATGTTTTTAAACGCGTTAACCCATGATTCTGGTCAGAAGTTCCAAATATCTTTCGAGCCCACTTTTCTGTACAACAGACCTTCGTTTTGTCGTTTGATCATGTTGTTTTATAAAAAGGAGGCTTTTTAGTCCATAAAAACGACATTTTACTATAGTCGAAAAATTGGCATATTTTAAAACGGGTTAACCCATGATTCTGGTCATAAGTTCCAAATATCTTTCCAGCCTACTTTACTGTACAAGAGACCTTGGTTTTGTCGGTTGATCATGTTGTTTTGTCAAAAGGAGGCTTCTTAGTCCATAAAAACGACATTTTACTATAGTCCAAAAATTGGCATATTTTAAAACGGGTTAACCCATGATTCTTGTTAGAAGTTCAAATTATCTTTCGAGCCTACTTTTCTGTATCAGAGTCCTTAGTTTTGTCGTTTGATCATGTTGTTTTGTCAAAAGAAGGCTTTTTAGTCCATAAAAAAGACGTTTTAGTATAGTTGAAGAATTTGCATATTTTATAACGGGTTAACTCATGATTCTGGTCATAAGTTCCAAATATTTTTCGAGCCTACTTTTCTGTACAAGAGACCTTGGTTTTGTCGTTTGATCATGTTGTTTTGTAAAAAGGAGGCTTTTTAGTCTATAAAAACGACGTTTTAGTATAGTCAAAAAATTTGCATATTTTGAAACGGGTTTAACCCACGATTCTAGTCATCAGTTCCAAATATCTTTTCAGCCCTCTTTTCTGTACAAGACACCTTGCTTTTGTCGTTTGATCATGTTGTTTTGTTAAAAGGATGCTTTTTAGTCCATAAAATCTGTATTTTAGTATAGTCGAAAAATTTGCATATTTTAAAACGGGTTAACCCATGATTTTCGTCAAAAGTTAAAAATATCTTTAAAGCCCACTTTTCTGTACAAGAGACCTTAGTTTTGTCGTTTGATCATGTTGTTTTCTCAAAAGGAGGCTTTTTAGTCCATAAAAACGACATTTTACTATAGTTGAAAAATATGCATATTTTAAAACGGGTTAACCCATGATTCTTGTTAAAAGTTCAAATTATCTTTCGAGCCTACTTTTCTGTATCAGAGTCCTTAGTTTTGTCGTTTGATCATGTTGTTTTGTTAAAAGGAGGCTTTCTAGTCCATAAAAACGACGTTTTAGTATAGTCGAAAAATTTGCATATTTTAAAACGGGCTAACCCAGGATTCTCGTCAAAAGTTCCAAATATCTTTCAAGCCCACTTTTCTATACAAGAGACCTTGGGTTTGTCGTTTGATCATGTTGTATTGTCAAAAGAAGGCTTTTTAGTCCATAAAAACGACATGTTACTATAGTCGAAAAATTGCATATTTTCAAACGGGTTAACCCGTGATTCTGGTCATCAGTTCCAAATATCTTTCGAGGCCACTTTTCTGTAAAAGAGACCTTGGTTTTGTCGTTTATTGATGTTGTTTTGTCAAAAGGAGGCTGTTTAGTCCATTAAAACGACATTTTACTATAGCGAAAACTTTGCATATTTTTAAACGGGTTAACCCCTGATTCTGGTCAGAAGTTCCACATATCTTTCAAGCCCACTTTTCTGTACAAGAGACCTTCGTTTTGTCGTTTGATCATGTTGTTTTGTCGAAAAGAGGCTTTTTCGTCCATAAAAAGGACGTTTTACAAGAGTCAAAAAATTTGCATATTTTAAAACGGGTTAACCCATGATTCTGGTCAGAAGTTCCAAATATCTTTTTACCCTACTTTTCGGTACAAGAGACCTTGGTTTTGTCGTTTGATCATGTTGTTTTGTCAAAAGGAGGCTTTTTAGTCCATAAAAACGACATGTTACTATAGTCGAAAAATTGGCATATTTTAAAACGGGTTAACCCGTGATTCTGGTCATCAGTTCCAAATATCTTTCGAGGCCACTTTTCTGTAAAAGAGACCTTGGTTTCGTCGTTTGTTGATGTTGTTTTGTCAAAAGGAGGCTTTTTAGTCCATAAAAACGACATTTTACTATAGTCCAAAAATTTGCATATTTTAAAACGGGTTAACCCATGATTCTTGTTAGAAGTTCAAATTATCTTTCGAGCCTCCTTTTCTGTATCAGAGTCCTTTGTTTTGTCGTTTGATCATGTTGTTTTGTCAAAAGGAGGCTTTTTAGTCCATAAAAACGACGTTTTAGTATAGTCGAAAAATTTGCATATTTTAAAACGGGTTAACCCGTTATTCTAGTCATCAGTTCCAAATATCTTTCGAGGCCACTTTTCTCTAAAAGAGACCTTGGGTTTGTCGTTTGATCATGTTGTTTTGTCAAAAGGAGGCTTTTTAGTCCATAAAAACGACATTTTACCATAGCGAAAACTTTGCATATTTTTAAACGGGTTAACCCATGATTCTGGTCAGAAGTTCCACATATCTTTTAAGCCCACTTTTCTGTACAAGAGACCTTCGTTTGGTCGTTTGATCATGTTGTTTTGTCGAAAGGAGGCTTTTTAGTCCATAAAAACGACATTTTACTATAGTCGAAATATTGGCATATTTTAAAACGGGTTAACCCATGATACTGGTCATAAGTTCCAAATATCTTTCGAGCCCACTTTTCTGTACAAGAAACCTTCGTTTTGTCAGTTGATCATGTTGTTTTGTCAAAAGGAGGCTTTTTAGTCCATAAAAACGACATTTTACTATAGTTGAAGAATTTGCATATTTTATAACGGGTTAACCCATGATTGTGGTCATAAGTTCCAAATATCTTTCCAGCCTACTTTTCTGTACAAGAGACCTTGGGTTTGTCGTTTGATCATGTTGTTTTGTAAAAAGGAGGCTTTTTAGTCCATAAACACGACATTTTACTATAGTCAAAAACTTTGCATATTTTTAAACGGGTTAACCCATGATTCTGGTCAGAAGTTCCACATATCTTTTAAGCCCACTTTTCTGTACAAGAGACCTTCGTTTTGTCGTTTGATCATGTTGTTTTGTAAAAAGAAGCCTTTTTCGTCCATAAAAACGACATTTTACTATAGTTGAAAAATATGCATATTTTAAAACGGGTTAACCCATGATTCTGGTCATAAGTTCTAAATATCCTTCGAGCCTACTTTTCTGTACAAAATACCTTGGTTTTGTCGTTTGATCATGTTGTTTTGTCAAAAGGAGGCTTTTTAGTCCATAAAAACGACATTTTACTATAGTCCAAAAATTTGCATATTTTAAAACGGGTTAACCCATGATTCTTGTTACAAGTTCAAATTATCTTTCGAGCCTACTTTTCTGTATCAGAGTCCTTAGTTTTGTCGTTTGATCATGTTGTTTTGTCAAAAGGAGGTTTTTTAGTCCATAAAAACGACGTTTTAGTATAGTGGAAAAAGTTGCATATTTTAAAACGGGCTAACCCAGGATTCTCGTCAAAAGTTCCAAATATCTTTCAAGCCCACTTTTCTGTACAAGAGACCTTGGGTTTGTCGTTTGATCATGTTGTTTTGTCAAAAGGAGGCTTTTTAGTCCATAAAATCTATATTTTACTATAGTCGAAAAATTTGCATATTTTAAAACGGGTTAACCCATGATTCTGGTCATCAGTTCCAAATATCTTTTCATCCTGCTTTTCTGTACAAGAGACCTTGGTTTTGTCGTTTGATCATGTTGTTTTGTTAAAAGGAGGCTTTTTAGTCCATAAAATCTATATTTTACTATCGTCGATAAATTTGCATATTTTAAAACGGGTTAACCCATGATTCTGCTCAGAAGTTCCACATATCTTTCGAGCCTACTTTTCTATAAAAGAGACATTGGTCTTGTCGTTTATTAATGTTTTTTTGTCAAAAGGAGGCTTTTTAGTCCATAAAAACGACATTTTACTAAAGTCCAAAAATTTGCATATTTTAAAACGGGTTAACCCATGATTCTGGTCAGAAGTTCAAAATATCTTTCGAGCCTACTTTTCTGTACAAGAGACCTTCGTTTTGTCGTTTGATCATGTTGTTTTGTCAAAAGGAGGCTTTTTAGTCCATACAAAACGACATTTTACTATAGTCGAAAAATTTGCATATTTTAAGACGGGTTAACCCAAGATTCTCCTCAAAAGTTGCAAATATCTTTCAAGCCCACTTTTCTGTACAAGAGGATTTGGTTTTGTCGTTTGATCATGTTGTTTCGTCAAAAGGAGACTTTTTAGTCCATAAAAACGACATTTTACTATACTCGGAAAATTGGCATATTTTAAAACGGGTTAACCCATGATTCTGGTCATAAGTTCCAAATATCTTTCGAGCCCACTTTTATGTAAAAGAGACCTTGGTTTTGTCCTTTGTTGATGTTGTTTTGTCAAAAGGAGGCTTTTTAGTCCAAAAAAACGACATTTTACTATAGCGAAAACTTTGCATATTTTTAAACGCTTTAACCCATGATTCTGGTCAGAAGTTCCAAATATCTTTCGAGCCTACTTTTCTGTACAAGAGACCTTCGTTTTGTCGTTTGATCATGTTGTTTTGTCAAAAGGAGGCTTTTTAGTCCATAAAAACGACATTTTACTATAGTCGAAAAATTGGCATATTTTAAAACGGGTTAACCCATGATTCTGGTCATAATTTCCAGATATCTTTCGAGCCTACTTTTCTGTACAAGAGACCTTGGCTTTGTCGGTTGATCATTTTGTTTTGTCAAAAGGAGGCTTTTTAGTCCATAAAAACGACATTTTACTATAGTCCAAAAATTGGCATATTTTAAAACGGGTTAACCCATGATTCTTGTTACAAGTTCAAATTATCTTTCGAGCCTACTTTTCTGTATCAGAGTCCTTAGTTTTGTCGTTTGATCATGTTGTTTTGTCAAAAGGAGGCTTTTTAGTCCATAAAAACGACGTTTTAGTATAGTGGAAAAAGTTGCATATTTTAAAACGGGCTAACCCAGGATTCTCGTCAAAAGTGCCAAATATCTTTTCAGCCTACTTTTCTGTACAAGAGACCTTCGTTTTGTCGTTTGATCATGTTGTTTTCTTAAAAGCAGGCTTTTTAGTCCATAAAATCTATATTTTACTATAGTCGATAAATTTGCATATTTTAAAGCGGGTTAACCCATGATTCTTGTCAAAAGTTAAAAATATCTTTCAAGCCCACTTTTCTGTACAAGAGACCTTAATTATGTCGTATGATCATGTTGTTTTGTCAAAAGGAGGCTTTTTAGTCCGTAAAAACGACATTTTACTATAGCGAAAACTTTGCATATTTTTAAACGCGTTAACCCATGATTCTGGTCAGCAGTTCCAAATATCTTTCGAGCCTACTTTTCTGTATAAGAGACCTTCGTTTTGTCGTTTGATCATGTTGTTTTGTCAAAAGGAGGCTTTTTAGTCCATAAAAACGACATTTTACTATAGTCGAAAAATTGGCATATTTTAAAACGGGTTAACCCATGATTCTGGTCATAAGTTCCAAATATCTTTCGAGCCTACTTTTCTGTAAAAGAGACCTTGGTTTTGTCAGTTGATCATGTTGTTTTGTCTAAAAGAGGCTTTTTAGTCCATAAAAACGACATTTTACTATAGTTGAAGAATTTGCATATTTTATAACGGGTTAACCAATGATTGTGGTCATAAGTTCCAAATATGTTACGAGCCTACTTTTCTATAAAAGAGAAATTTGTGTTGTCGTTTGTTGATGTTGTTTTCTCAAAATGAGGCTGTTTAGTCCATAAAAACGACATTTTACTATAGTTGAAAAATATGCATATTTTAAAACGGGTTAACCCATGATTCTGGTCATAAGTTCTAAATATCTTTCGAGCCTACTTTTCTGTACAAAATACCTTGGTTTTGTCGTTTGATCATGTTGTTTTGTCGAAAGGAGGCTTTTTAGTCCATAAAAACGACATTTTACTATAGTCGAAAAATTTGCATATTTTAAAACGGGCTAACCCTGGATTCTCGTCAAAAGTTCCAAATATCTTTCAGGCCCACTTTTCTGTACAAGAGACCTTGGGTTTGTCGTTTGATCATGTTGTTTTGTCAAAAGGAGGGTTTTTAGTCCATAAAAACGACATGTTACTATAGTCGAAAAATTGGCATATTTTAAAACGGGTTAACCCGTGATTCTGGTCATCAGTTCCAAATATCTTTCGAGGGCACTTTTCTGTAAAAGAGACCTTGGTTTTGTCGTTTGTTGATGTTGTTTTGTCAAAAGGAGGCTTTTTAGTCCATAAAAACGACACTTTACTATAGTCCAAAAATTTGCATATTTTAAAACGGGTTAACCCATGATTCTTGTTAGAAGTTCAAATTATCTTTCGAGCCTACTTTTCTGTATCAGAGTATTTAGTTTTGTCGTTTGATCATGTTGTTTTGTCAAAAGGAGGCTTTTTAGTCCATAAAAACGACGTTTTAGTATAGTCGAAAAATTTGCATATTTTAAAACGGGTTATCCCAGGATTCTCGTCAAAAGTTCCAAATATCTTTCAAGCCCACTTTTCTGTACAAGAGACCTTGGGTTTGTCGTTTGATCATGTTGTTTTGACAAAAGGAGGCTTTTTAGTTCATAAAAACGACATTTTTCTATAACGAAAACTTTGCATATTTTTAAACGGGTTAACCCATGATTCTGGTCAGAAGTTCCACATATCTTTCAAGCCCACTTTTCTGTACAAGAAACCTTCGTTTTCTCGTTTGATCATGTTGTTTTGTCGATAGGAGGCTTTTTAGTCCATAAAAACGACGTTTTAGTATAGTAAAAAAATTTGCATATTTTAAAACGGGTTAACCCATGATACTGGTCATCAGTTCCAAATATCTTTTCAGCCTACTTTTCTGTTCAAGAGACCTTCGTTTTGTCGTTTGATCATGTTGTTTTGTTAAAAGGAGTCTTTTTAGTCCATAAAATCTATATTTTACTATAGTCGATAAATTTGCATATTTTAAAACGGGTTAACCCATGATTCTGGTTAGAATTTCAAATTATCTTTCGAGCCTACTTTTCTGTATCAGAGACCTTAGTTTTGTCGTTAGATCATGTTGTTTTGTCAAAAGGAGACTTTTTAGTCCATAAAAACGACATTTTACTATAGTCGGAAAATTGGCATATTTTAAAATGGGTTAACCCATGATTCTGGTCATCAGTTCCAAATATCTTTCGAGCCCACTTTTATGTAAAAGAGACCTTGGTTTTGTTCTTTGTTGATGTTGTTTTGTTAAAAGGAGGCTTTTTGGTCCATCAAAACGACATTTTACTATAGCGAAAACTTTGCATATTTTTAAGAATAAGAATTTCCATATTTTATAACGGGTTAACCCATGATTCTGGTCAGAAGTTCCAAATATCTTTCGAGCCTACTTTTCTATAAAAGAGACATTTGTCTTGTCGTTTGTTGATGTTTTTTTTCTCAAAAAGAGGCTTTTTAGTCCATAAAAACGACATTTTACTATAGTTGAAGAATTTGCATATTTTAAAACGGGTTAACCCATTATTATGGTCATAAGTTCCAAATATCTTTCGAGCCTACTTTTCTGTACAAGAGACCTTGGGTTTGTCGTTTGATCATGTTGTTTATTCAAAAGGAGGCTTTTTAGTCCATAAAAACGACGTTTTACTATAGTCAAAAAATTTGCATATTTTAAAGCGAGTTAACCCATGATTCTGGTCATCAGTTCCAAATATCTTTTCAGCCCACTTTTCTGTACAAGAGACCTTCGTTTTGTTGTTTGATCATGTTGTTTTGTCAAAAGGAGGCTTTTTAGTCGATAAAAACGACATTTTACTATAGTCGAAAAATTGGCATATTTTAAAACGGGTTAACCCATGATTCTGGTCAGAAGTTGCACATATCTTTCGAGCCTACTTTTCTGTAAAAGAGACATTGGTCTTGTCGTTTATTAATGTTGTTTTGTCAAAAGGAGGCGTTTTAGTCCATAAAAACGACATTTTACTATAGTCCAAAAATTTGCATATTTTAAAACGGGTTAACCCATGATTCTGGTTAAAATTTCAAATTATCTTTCGAGCCTACGTTTCTGTATCAGAGACCTTAGTTTTGTCGTCTGGTCATGTTGTTTTGTGAAAGGAGGCTTTTTAGTCCATAAAAACTACATTTTACTAAAGTCGTAAAATTTGCATATTTTAAAACGGGTTAACCCAGGATTCTCGTCAAAAGTTCCAAATATCTTTCAAGCCCACTTTTCTGTACAAAAGACCTTGGTTTTGTCGTTTTATCATGTTGTTTCGTCAAAAGGAGACTTTTTAGTCCATAAAAACGACATTTTACTATAGTCGGAAAATTGGCATATTTTAAAACGGGTTAACCCATGATTCTGGTCATCAGTTCCAAATATCTTTCGAGCCCACTTTTATGTAAAAGAGACCTTCGTCTTGTCGTTTTTTGATGTTGTTTTGTCAATAGGAGGCTTTTTAGTCTATAAAAACGACATTTTACTATAGCGAAAACTTTGCAAAAGTTTACCAATGCATTTTTAGACTACAACACAAGATAAGCTTATTTTTGCACTTTTGGACCTGATCAGTTACCATGGCAACCAATAATGGCAAAAAGATACCCCCCCAGAGTTGCCCGTACTAAAACACTTATATCTCCAACACGTTACAAAGAAAAATGCTAAAACTTCTGGAATTTATTCTTTAAATGCTATTTCATACAATGAACTAAAGAAATACTGTTCAGTCTTATAGATCCAAAATTATCGCAAGAAGCATATTGACATTCAAAATTCAGTGAAATAAGGATCCAACTTTGGCCTGTTAGACAACAAGGATTGCACCAGAGTACATGATTGTAGTTCATTGCATGTAAAAATATATGGAGATTTTTCACTCCAAAAATGAAAAGAATTGAATAAAACCATGGAAAGTTATGGCTGCTAGCATGTTGCTAATTCCGTAAAATTCAAAATTATGAGAAAAAATGGGTTACAGTTTGTGAAATGAAATTCCTGAGACTGTCACAGAGTTCCTGCAAATATAACTCAATTAGAACTCTCCAGAGGCATAGTTTACACCCTCTCTTTGCTTGTTTTTGTCATCGTTTCTTTTCTTCAGGCCTCTGATGACTTTTCTCCTCTTCTTAGTGCTTGCTTTATTTTTATACTCCGCACCGTCCACTCGTAGCTGATCTTGAAGTTTGCACCCCTCTTCAGTATATTTTCCAGGAGGAATGTTTAAGCCTTGGAACAGCTTGATAACAGTTACTGCTCCAATATTAAAATGGGAAACTGCATCATACAGTCCTAATTCTAATGTTTCTCTTCCAACGTAAACTTCTTTTGGGACTCTTTGCCAAATCATTCCATTTAAAGATTCATTTTGATTCTGTGTCTTGCCATGCAAGCACTTCTCAAGCAAGCTGTCCTCACTGAGTCGAATATACTCTGGCTTTAATTTTGCAACTACCTCTAAAGGTAAGCCTGGCCCATGCTTGTAAAGCTTTGTGCCATTGGCTTTATTCTGCTGATACCGGCACCAGCTTGCACTGCCTGTTGGGCAATGATCATGAAGTGGGCGTGCCTCAGTAGATGCTACAATGCATCAGGCTAGCATGAATGGCTTTCTTCATGCCAGCAAGATCTCCAACATTTGATCTTATGGCTATGCCATAATAGTTCTGTAGTTTATCAATTTGACTGTCTGTCAGTTTTCCCTTGCCTCCCAGGCCTGGATTCTCACGCTTCAATTTACGAAGTGTAGTTCCCACTCTCTTCTGGACATGACCAATACATTCCTTCTTTCCCATTTCAATACCAGCATCTTCATAAACTCCTTTTACTCGACTGAAACTTTTACTGTCACCGTCCCCATAGAATTCAGTGTATCTGAGGTTGTGCAGTTCTAAAGACCTTTGAAATATGCGCTCTGCTCCTTCCGGCTCCATAGCTGGTGCTGATCCCCAAAAATTAGCTTTACACTTAGTGTGCTCAGCTCTCCAAGTCTGATATTCAAGAGATGTTTTATCTAAGTGTTCATGGCGCTCACATTGTTTGCAACCTTGACTGAGGGCTTCTACATCGAGCACCCTTCCTGTGTCCATGGATATTACTGTCACACAACCATTGCGTGACGAGGATGTGTCTGAAGAAATATGATTGGCCACATCTACAACAGAGAGACATGTGACGTCACGCTACCATAGTAGCTAAATTTCTGGATCGCAACAATCTTTCTTGACGGAGACAGCCATCTTTTTTATTGAACGATGGAAGAAAAACATGAGCCACCGTTTTGTTCTTGAGATCAATCACGCTCAGGAAAGTCAAACATACATTTTTGGGTGTTTTCTCTGTCATATTTACAGGACCACGATTTGTTGACATACAGAGGTTTTGCTACCATGGTAACAAGACGTAACGACTTCTCTTCTCTATTGGTATAATATTTAATGGCGCGAGACCAATTATTGTGGAATAAATAAAAACATTTTAGGAATGAGCAAGACTGAGTTAGACATCATCGAGGTTGGTAGTAACTGGTGAATTAGGAACCTTGCTGCTGGTAGGTGGGTCTCGATCGAAATCCGGCGTCAGTTGTTGGTATTATTAGGCTCTGTAGCTACTGTCTTGAGCTGTGCATGAATAGATTAAAGGGCACCGTAGGGATATACGAACTAAAACCTCAGCTGCTCTGAACACGCCAATGAGACCAAAGATTCAGGTAGAGATTATTCGATTTGGGACGGCTAGCCTGCGAGCAAGCTCTCAATTTGCGGAAGTCGCGAAAAGTCACTACAAACTCGGTCAATATCACCCAGCCGAGGTACGATGTCTTATTATATCTCGTAGTTAGTGCGCGCTGTGATTGGTCACCTGGAAACAAAAAACTCGGTTCGCAACTTACAGTGCGGACCTCGAACTCGGTTAGTAAGAGGTATGAAATATCACCCTGGTGAAAACAATTGTCCAACTTTCAAATAAGCGCCGCCCTCAGTGAAACAAGCAGCGCATTTTAGACGTAAAAAATTTAATAAGCACCATGGCGCTTCATCCATTAGGTATGTTATAAAAAAATAGGGTAAAAACAAAACAGAAATGACCGAATCTCTAAAGATATGACTCTTTAGGATCCAATAACTGGTTTAAAAGCGGCACCTTATAACTAACATGCATGGCGTCTTTTAGTTTGACTCAGTTGCCAAGTCAAAATGATAAGAGAAAAAAATAAAAGCCTTTTGCCATCATTGACGCCACTAATTCAAAATTTTGAATCAAGCTTAAAAAAGGAAGAAAAAAAGAAAGAAAAAAGAAAAACACCCGAGAATGAGTCAACGCTAACTATTTCCAACCGTTTGTTTTCATTTACATCCCAATCTGGAGTCCAGGTGTTTCAGTCTATTTTGTCAAAACAACTCCGCTTAAATTTTATTCCATTTATTTCTGTGTTTTTTTGTAGATCACAGCTACAAAGTCGCAGAAAAGTAGAAAGTCTACGTTTTTTTAGCAGCAAACACATGCACCCACCGGGGCCCTATATTTCAGCAAAGAGCAAGGCGACCGCGCATTGTGGACGATTTGGGGCACTGGGAGCCAAAAAGCACAAAATCAAAGATGGCGCGCGGAAGGCAATGCTGAAGGCATGGTTGGTCTTTCTCTCGTTTTTCATCTAGTTTCCAAGGTTAGTAGCGATAATAGGTGGATCAAACAGTAAGAACTGTAGAAGTTGTCTTTTTACAGTCAAACCAGGTCAAGCGTTCCCGTCGCTAACAAACTAATGAATTCATTAATGGCAAAATGATTTCGTTTGTTGATTCAATAATCCATTCATAAAATGAATAATCCAACAGTCAAATTGGACCTCGATTCAATAATCAAATGTTGATTTGGTTTATGAACAAAATCTACCTGTTCCTTATTCTTGTCTGTTGTGTTCAATCGTATTTGCTTCCTTTTTCCTGTCGTTTACGATTGCGTTTTTCATTGCCTTTAATCAAAATAACAGCTAGAATAGACAGACCGCAAACGCAAAGAAACTATGAGAAACTGACAAAGGCCGAGGATCGAAATCCACCAATCACCGCACATACACTGACCTTAGTTTGACCGTTGTGTTTTCTAAGAGGTCAGGCCTGGGTCTGTTGCACTGATTACTGGCAGCAAACTGGCGTACATGTAACAGTTTGTTTGGGTTTGAACTTCAGAACTCGCCAGCACTCGACTCTCAGAAAAAAAAAGAGGAAAAAACAAAATTCTGAGGTCAACTTGTGGAAAGTGTAGTTTTTCAAAAAATAGTAATCGAATCAACATTCGATTATGGAATCGAGGCTAAATATGAATATTGGATTGTTCATTTTATGAATGGATTATTGAATCAACAAACGAAATCATTTTTCCGTGAATGAATTCATTAGTTCGTTAGCGACGGGAACGCTTGACCTGGTTTGACTGTAAGAAGTGTTAGAATTACTTGTGGTAATGGTTTACCTTACATTTCCCATTTGGTGAGCCCGTATATATTTTAAGGCTGAAGGCTTATGTGCAACTCCTTCAATAATTCAATCTCCCCCTTCTTTAAGTCTCAGCACTTTGAATTTAAGGGGAAATCGTTGCATATCCAAATGGCTCTATTTGCAAATTGGCTTTATAAAATTTAAAAATTAAAAGTGTTACAGTTTATGGAGGAAATATTTTATTTGTTTGCTTAGTGGCCAGGCCTCTTGGGATTTTAGGGGAAGAGGTCGATGAAAAGAACCTTACGCAATGACTACAGTTACAACAACAGGAATTTTACTGGTGATTTCAATTTCTGTTCTTTCAATTGGTTTTGGATTTTTTCAACTGGGTCAATTTTTCAGAGTAACCGGTAGGTAAACTTTCCAGGGGGTTAATTATAGCGACTGTGTCTAAAGCAAAGAGCTGCTTCGTTGAGCTTCTAGATAAAGTGCAAGTAAGAGACGGGCAGATGGGGAGGAAGGACCAAAAGGCAGGTGCCCAACCTTCTTGTGAAACTGACATTGTAGTCCTTTTGTGGACTTGGTCTTTTTTTTCTTTTATTTATTTCTCTCTTTTTCCCTTTTGTTAAAATTGTTATCTACTTTAATGTAAAGAAAAAGTAGTGACCAATAATTGCTGCCTTTTAAATTAACTTCAAAAATGCTAAAAAGTCATCTGAAAATTTTGCAACATTTTCAACAACATGTGGCTGTGTGACTTCTCGCAACTCTCCCGAATCGCTACCTGAATCTTCGGTCTGATTGGAGTGTTCAGCTGAGGTTTGAGTTCGTATATCCCTATCATTCTCAGCACAAGACAGCAGCCATTGAACCTCTAACAATACCAACAACTGACTAAAAGTCATTTAATCACGACAAGCTTGCAAATTGCTGCCTTTTAAATTAGCTTCAAAAATGCTAAAAAGTCATCCGAAAATCTTCCAACATTTTTAACAACATTAAGTCTACAGAAAATTGTTGGAACACTTTGGAATGGTGCTGGGACATTTTCCAAATCCCAGTCATAAGCCGAAAGTCTAAAGCATTTGACTCAAGAGGCTGGCACACATAAAGACCTCCAAAAATTTATCAATGCCATCTTAGATATAACTTAAGCTTAAGATCAATGTTTTGGAAGAACGTTCCCACCAGGGTCTTTTTTTCATGTACATTGTTCGATAAAAAGAACAACTACAATATTAACCTTTCAAAAAAATGCACCATTACCTCCCAAATACTACAATATTAATTTGCAATGTCATGAAAACAAAGACCCCCTAAACGCTGAGTAAGTGACTGGCTGACTTTCTGACTTGCTGATTGAGTTACTGACTGATCGGATGACTAACCGACTTATTGACTGACATGACTTGCTTACCAACATACTTGTCAATTGACTGGCTGACCGGCTCAATTACTGACTGGCTGTTTTACTAAAACTGATTCACTGACAGTCGCATACCGATCGACTGATCATTATTGCTGGCTCATTGACTAATTGACCTGGCCGGCTGGCTGATATACTGAGATTCATGCTAAGAAAAGAATCAAGATTACTGATTGTGATTCAAGATTACTGATTGCTAATGAAGATGGTCAATTTTTCATTTTAGATCGGATGTGACCAGCAGATGTCCTAAGACTTCAGCAGCCAGGATTTTGAGCTTATCTTCAGTACTGTAAGTGCTGTATACATTGCTTTGTGATCTAGATATTAAGTGAATCATAAAAATGGAACTTGTGATTATTGTCTTAAAGTATGATTGACAAACAGATTCATCAGCTTTTAGAGGCCATGCCTGGCATAATTTAACACAAAATTTGAAACTGTTTTGAATTTAATGTCTCTGTAAAATAAGGGATACATGTATATGTCTTAAATTAATATAACTAAATTATAGTGAAATTAGGATTTTTGAAAACTGTTCAGCCTAACAGTTTTTCAAAGTTGATCCCTGCTGTTTGCAACATCAAAAGTAATGCTCATGGAGACATATTTGTTTGTCTTGGATCTCTGATTTTGTCATTTTATTTTACATGTAATTTCTTTGCTTACTCTAAGTTCCGTAGCGATTAAGGGCGAGTAATTGGCAAAATTAAACAAAATGAACTGGACTGCCATGACACAGCCCCTTTAACAGACATCTCATAGTTATGGTAGTTTGCTTTGTCTCTGAGGAAAGAAACCCCTACATTGTCTCTATATTTAATCCATTTAATATGGACAGCTGTTTAAATGGACCTTTTCTAATGACCCTCTCAGTGTAACGGGGATTTGACTGTAATGGTTCTTAGCAAAATTAGTATATGAACTGATAAACAGTATAATTATTCTCGTAATGCTTATGATTGTAATTAAGGGGACTTAGATGCTTATGTATGCTTTTGTTTTTCTTATCCAGATCAGATGCATTATGCCACAAACAGACAGGATCAAGTCTTCAACATTGAGGCTTTAGACGTTATCTTAAGTACCATATAGTTTACTTTGTAATCCAGCTCTTGATTGAACCAGATAAACAAAATGTGGCTTGCTTGTTCAAATGACAATTATTATTAATCTTATCCAGGACACAAAATTAAAAATGCATTTAAATGCACTTTAAGGGAGTTAACAATAAAGTGCATCTTTAAGGGGTTGGTTGGTTTGTACCGAGTAGTTCACTACAACATTCACATGATACAAGGCATGTGGAGATTTCTTTGTGCAGGGCTTTTCGTCCTATGAGGTTTCTTAATACAATCTTTCAATTGCAGAAATTAGTAAGTAAAACGCACAGGGTAAAAGTATCAACAGCTGATTTCCCGTATGTAGTTGAGGGCAAAATTGCTTAGTTGCTGTTGTGCAGAAGAGTTGGTTTTTATTTTGAACATAATTAGGAACAACCCAGAGAATAACTGAAGTTAATTGATGAAATTGAGTTGAATCAATGTTTATTTTTAGAGCATCTGATGGCTTAGTGTAGTTGGAGAAATTCATTTTACCCTAACCTTTTCAGGAAAACAGTCTATTTTTGAAGCTCAAAAGGCAACACAAATCACTGTCTACACAAAATGAAGGAAAACTGTCCAAAACAATTTTAAGTGTTCACACTACTTGAAACTAATTTGAGAGCTTCAATGAATCACCGAAGCAAGTTACATGTAGCAATTTCGCTTTGATTTTCTGACTGGATTTTGGAATTATCACAGCCTTCATCTTATTCAATGAAAATTATGCATATAAAATTCAATTTTAGAATCCTATTGTGGAAAGAACCACTCAGTTAAAAAAATTTGGCTTGATAATTAATCATGCCAAATATATTTTTAATTTTTCTCCTGGATAAGTATTAGTTTGCTTTTGATTAGTTTTGCCACAGCTATGTTATTGAATGATGTACATGTAAGCTAAGTTCTGCTATAGCTTGTTAAAAAACAGTTTTACGTCATTTTCATGTGCCAATTTTTGCAATTACAAAGTTATTGCAAACATTTAGACCTACCACCATGTCAATGACCCAATAATACACTTGGCACTGTGGTTGGAACTTTGTTCGAAGTTCTCATGATTTTCACATGGAAGATGAAGAGATGTAAAACTGACTGTGGGTTAGATCAGACATGCAATCTACATTGTAGCTTATACAGTCAGCATCACTGACCGACTGACTGATTGACTGACTGGTTGAATGACTGACTGCCCAACTGGCTAAGGACTGACTGACTAGCTGGCTGACCAACTGACTTACTGGCTGAATGACTAACTGCCCGACTGGCTAATGACTGACTGACTGGCTGACTGACTGACTTGTTAACTGACTAGATGACCAACTGACTTACTGACCTAATGACTGACTAGCTGACCAACTGACTTAGCTGACTGACTGACTGACTGACTGACTGACTGACTGGCTGATTGACTAGCTAATGTGCTGACCAACTGACCAGACTGGCTTGCATGCAAGAAAAAAACTGACTTATTAATCCTTATACTTTTAGTACCTTAAGTTAGCTGATGGAATGACTGACTAACTGGCTGGCTAAAGGCTGACTCTATTTTCTGGGGGTTGACAGAGATGATACACTGACTGAAAGATTTAGAGCTGATTGTTTGACTGTGATCTTGGGTTAAACCGTTTAAAAAATCAATAAACAATGCTCTCTATGAAAAACCATAATTTTAATATTTGAATCAAGGAGGACTTGTTTTTTCTTTAGCTGCATGTAGATGATCATCAGAAATTGTTTCTAGGCCCATTTTGTCCCAAAACAAACTAAGACAAAATTTCCAATTTTTGCCCAAAAACATGGGTTTAACCAGTCGAAAAAAATGTCAAGTACATAAATTTGTAGTCTACATGTAGGATGGCATGTTTTCTATCTAGACAATCATCAAACACTACTTCAAGGCCCATTTTGTCCTAAAACAAAGGGGAAATTTGCAATTTTTGACCAAAATCATGGTTTAACCCCTTTGATAAAATCCAATGTGGCAACTTTGTTAATCAATGTTTTATAGTCTAGGAAACCTTGTTTTCTTACATGATGAAGAACACAATATTTCTTGGCCTATTTTGTTCAAAATAACAGAAAGAGTTACAAATTTTCCGTTTTTGACCAAAATCATGGGTTAACCCCTTTGAAAAAAATCCCTATAAGGCCTGTATGTAAAATCAATATTTTTTTAGTCTAGGAGGGCTTGTTTCCTAACTTGATGATCATCAAACATTTTTCAAAGAACAAAAAGTGAGTTTTTCAATGTTTGACAAAAGTCCTCACTCAACCACTTGAAAAAAAATTCAGTATCATGGCTACATGAAATCCATATTTGTATATTCTAGGAGAGCGTTTTTTAACTAGATGATCATCAGACATTATTTCTAGGCATATACTGTCAAAAAAACATGGAGGAAATTTGCAGTTTTTGACGAAAATCATGGGTTAACCCCTTTGAAAAAAATACAGTTTCGTGACTTTGTAAAATTTATATTTTTATAGTTTAGGAGGCTAGTTTTCTACTTGGATGATCATCAGACATTATCCCAAGGCCCATTTTGTCCAAAAACAAACTGAGATGAAATTTCCAATTTTTTTTCGATATTTTTTAGTCTAGGAAGTCTTGTTTTCTTTAAATTGGATGATCAGCAAATCATGGGTTAATCCCTTTGGAAAAATATAGTTTGGTAACTCTGTAAATTTAATATTGTCGTAGGAGTGCTTGTTTTCTAACTGGATGATCATCAAACACTATTTCAAAGTTCATTTTGTGCAAAAAGAAGCAAACAGGAAATTTGCAACTTTTGACAAAAATCATGGGTTAACCCCCTTTGAAAAAATCCCAACATGGCGACGTGGCAAAATACATATTTTTAGTCTAGGACGGCTTGTTTTCTAACTGGATGGCCAGCAAACATTATTTCAAGGCCCATTTTGTTTAAAAACAAGCAAAGAGGAAAATTCCATTTTTTGACCCAAATCATGAGTTAACTCATTTTAAAAAAATACAGTATGACAACTATATAATATCCATAGTTTGATGGTCTAGGAGGACTTATTTTTTTACTAGATGATCATCAGACATTGTATTATAACTAGGGTTATTTTTGTCCAAAAACAAGCAAATATGAATTTTCCAATCTTCGACCAAAATCACGGGTTAACCCCTTTGAAAAAAATCTTAATATGGCCACTATGTAAAATCAATATTTGTATGGTCTAGGAGGGCTTGTTTTCTACTTGGATGATCATCAAACATAATTTTAAGGCTCATTTGTCCAAAATCACACTGAGATGAAATTTTTTCCAATTTTTGAACAAAGTCGTGGGTTAACCAGTTTAAAACAATTCCAGTATGTCCTCTGTGTAAAATCGATATTTTTTTGTCTAGGAAGGCTTGTTTTCTAATTCGATGATCAACAAACATTATTTCAAGGCCCATTTTGTCCAAAAACAAGCAAAGAGGAAATTAACATTTTTGACCAAAATCATGTGAAATCCATATTTTTATAATTCAGGAGGGCTTGTTTTCCTAACTAGTTGATCAATTTACCTCGTTACTTGCTGACTGCATGACGTATTGATATAGCTTCTTAATTACTGCTCAACTGGGATATCGACATATTGACTGAATATTTAAGTGATTTTTGACTGACTTTATTTGCTAACGAAATGAATGACTCGTCTTGACTGTATGGCTCTTGGTGGATTGCATGACTGTGCTACATGTAGTTTATCTCTTGGTTTATTTACTGTGAACTTTATGTTGAATCCAAAATCTGCCTTGCATTGCGCAAACTGCAAGGGGAGCGGGTACTAGCTTTTGGCGCCATGAACTATGGGATCGTATGAGTAACAGTCAACTGGAAGGGTGGTTAGAATAAGAAAACAGCCATTTAAGTTATTGGTTTGGCACGCGAGAAATCACTGTACTATTATGAACGGACGGTGACAATTGGCAAGGACAGTTAGCATTTCATTACTTGGAGAGTAAAAGAAGAAGTTCACAGTACCAAGACAAAAGGTCTTGGATGACGCTTTGTGTAATTTCAAACTGACTTTATCAATGATTGATTTATATCGCAAAATGCGCCGTGTCGGTGTGTGTGTTATGGAATTTTTTTTTTTTTTGTAATTTACTGCAAAATCGTAGTCTTAAGTGCAGTTGTCCTTGAGATCGTCACGTAAGGCGTTTGTACCTGCGTGACGACCCCAAGAGCCATTTCAAGGAAGACTGGACCATTTCATTTCACTTGAATAAGTCATTCAAGATATTTTTTTGGTCGATTTCCTGTCTGCAAGTCACTTGTTTGTTGCGTCCTTTGCGTCGAAATGCAAACTGCTTGATAAAGATCAGTCTGATTTTTTCCACAAAGATTTAGTAAGAGTTTATCAAAAGCAGAACTTAGCTCTCTCTTAATTTAAACCAACTAGTACTTTAAACTCAAAATACGAGTGTTGGTGCGAGTTTGAGAAAGACCTTTAACTGTTGCCGCTCAGCAAAATTAAAAGAATTTGCGTGAGCGTGAGTTTCCTAATAGAATTGCCCTTTTACTCGCGCAAGTGTTTTTGTTTTTTGCGAATTAATGTTTTTCCAAACTTGCATCGACACTGGAACTTTGTTGTTGAAGTACCTATGGTTTTGTCAAACGTAAAGGCTTGGACACAGTGAAGCATTGTGCGTAGTAAATTTACGTCGTTTTTTAGCGCTGAGATTGTTGCGAGCGATGTGTAAACAAAAGCAATTTGTTAAATTCGAGTTATCTTTTACAACATTGTATGCAACAATCGCTTGGTTGGAAAACGGTGTAATTTAAAGATTAGTTCATATTAGCGACTTGAACGCAAGCAAAACAGGTACAGCTGAGTTCAGTGAGGTCATGAACAACAAATGCGTAAGCAGAAACATGAGAAGAAGGAACACACTCATTCTTTCCTTGATCATTACTAATTTACACAGTTAAAGAGCAAACACAAGAAGAATAAAACGAACCCGTTTGATTTTCTTGTTCTTGAGCTTTAAATGCGTTAATTACTGGTGAGGATAGAAAGAATGAGTGCGTACTTTCTCCTGTGTTTGTGTTTATTCTTGTGCTGTCAAGTCCGCACTTAAGTTGTGCTTGTGTTTATGGCACTTGAGTAAAACTAATCTTTACTGCGCGCAATGTTTTACTGTGTCCGAGCCTTTTTATCTGGTTCACTCAAGTAGTTGGATTACAAAGTAAACAACACCGGTACTGAAGATAACAATACTTTATTGAAGAAATAAAACTTGTCTCTGTTGTCCATTTTTTACAATAAAAAAAAAATATAAAAAAAAATCTAGCCTCCCTCGCCCCTGCCGGACTGCTTTCACTCTGCTCCAAGTCGGTGTTCATTCTTCTGTCCTCATTTAATATTCCAACTTTAAAATCCTGGTCTGTTTTATCAGATCCTTCATTCAAGCTGGGGGCAGTTGGACACTTAGAAAATTCAGCCGTTTGTTCCCAAGTGGGGTGGGTAGCGTAGAGGAAAGTGAGAGTTTGCTCCTCATGCTCTCAGGGTCTCATTCATTTACGTCACAATACCACACCGGCCAAAAGTAATTCTCAGCGAAAAATATAATTTGTTTTAGTTGAAGACGCGTATCTGCAAAGTCAATATATCGTGAAAATATCCAGAGACTAGGACAAGAAAAAAGAGAGTGCTACAGAGTCAAACTCACTTTTCAGTGGGTCTCAGTCAGAAACGAAGGCAGAGAATTGAACAAAGAATCGCGCTGGTCTGACTGACCTTCATTTCACAAACTTCACCAAAGAGCACAAGTCAATAATAATCTCTCCTCTGCGAAGCAACTGATGCTGGATTTCTCTCGCCTTATTTTAATGTTTACTGTTTAATATTAAGGTCACAATGAAATGAAATTTGCTGCCGAAAATAAGATTTTATTCTAGCGCCGTTTATTATCATTTACGCAAAAATGCCGAAGTGCGGCGATTAGGTTTTGGTCTTAATGTTTCGTTTCAAACTCAATATCTAAAATTTGCCTGCTCTATTATGAATTAGGATGCCGTTATTTAAAATCAGTGCCGAATAGATTTCGCCTTCAAATTTCGCCAAAGGGATTAGATCTAGAGCGACTTCGTAAATAAATATTTCATTTAAGTTAAATTTTGGATCCTTTTACTTCCACTGAAAACAACGGACAAATTTTCGCATTTCGAAACGAAAAAGGAAATTAGCGGAAATATATATATTTTTTATCCTATAAAGTAAAATTAAATATTAGCTGGAAAAAATTAGATTTGAATTTAAGTCTTAATTTACTCAGTGTCAAGAAATCGAGCCTATGAACAATGAACACTGAACTGAAACTAATAGAACAATAGAAATAGCGGAAATAGCCTAGGAAAATGAACACTTGAAACCGCACAGAGATTTGTTGTTTTGACTAATTTAGAATTTAGATGTTATCTGATCTACGTGACCGGGCGTAGTGTTACATAGCAGAACTTTGATTGTAGTCTTGAGTACGGATAGTGTTTATTGAGAGAACCGACTAGTTTTTGAGCTTTACCGCCTTTAGAACATCAAGCCTTGTTACACAGAAGGATTCAGCCAATAAAATTCTTTACATGGTCCTTTGACGAGCCGGATTTGAACGAGCTCATAGGAAAATGGCCTCAAAAAGCAAACAGAAGCGTCAAGGGCATCGCTTGTACGCCACAAAGCTGATGGGAGACGCAGAGCAAATAATCAAGGATTTCGATTCTTCAAAGGAAAACAAGTTGAAACAAATCAAAATTTCGCTTCGTGATCGTATGGAAATCTTACGCAACTTGGACGAAGCAATTTTGGGCGCCTTAGAAAAGGATGAAGAAATCGAAGAAGAAATCGCCGACGCAGGAAGGTTTAGCGAGAGAATATTGGAGCTTATCGTGGAGATCGAAAGCGTGCTGTCGCTCCATGGAAGTAAGAGCCAGAGCGGGAATGGATCACCGACCCAAGTTTCAAAAGCGGAAAGCGCTGGCAGCGCGAACAAACACGCGAAACTGCCCCGAATAAGTTTAAAGAGTTTCTCCGGGGAGCCAAGCCAGTGGTTGACATTTTGGGATAGTTTTAGGAGCGCTGTTCACGAAAATACCGAAGTGCACGACATCGACAAGTTCAACTACTTGAAAAGCCTCTTGAACGGATCTGCAGCCGCGACAATCGCCGGTCTACCTCTAACGGACGCCAACTATAATGCAGCGATCGAGCTCCTAAAGAATCGATTCGGAAATAAACAAGTAATCATAAGCAGTCACATGGATGGCCTTCTCAAACTGACGCCCTTAGGAAACACATCGGACGTTCGGAAATTACGGCAAACCTACGATGAAATTGAAGCGCACGTAAGAGGCCTACAAGCGTTAGAAGTGCCTACAGAATCTTATGGAAGTTTTCTCGTACCGGTGCTTATGACGAAAATTCCCGAAGATATTCGCCTGTTAGTGGGCCGTGAAATGAAAGACGGAGAATGGAACCTCACTGAAATCTTACGACTTCTGCGCAGTGAAGTAGAAAACAGAGAAAGATGTGGAGGAGTGCAGGCCCTGGCCCGAAAGGAAAATTTATACAGTCCAGAAGATCGAAGGAACGCAAAATCGCCAAAATCAGGACCGACAAGCGCGTCAGCATTGTTTTCCGGAAACCAGCCTTCAAATACAACACATTGCACATTTTGCAAGCAACCGCACCCAACAGCAAGTTGCCACGTGGTGACAAACAAAACAGCGAGGAGAGAATGCCTAAAAAAGCAGGGTCGTTGTTTTATTTGCCTTAAAAGAAGCCATCTTGCGAGAGATTGCCCATCAAATATGGCTTGTTTAAAGTGTTCTGGGAGACATCACGTTAGTCTGTGTGAAATGGCAATGAAACCACAACAACGACAGCAGGAATCCATGGTTAGCCAAAACAACGGAAATACCACCAATACATGGCCTTATCGGCAACCGTCGCAAGCCTCACAAACAAGAACCTTTTACGTGGGATCGCACGATTCAATTTTGCTACAAACCGCACAAGCCCTCATCGGAAATGGAAACGCCTCGACTGGAATAAGAGCGAGAGTAATTTTTGACTCAGGAAGCCAGAAAAGTTACATTACTCAACGCGCACGTGACCAACTAAACTCGCCAACAATCAGTAAAGAATCGCTCTTGATAAAAACATTCGGATCTGGCGTCACCGGGCAACCAACGGAATGTGAGAAGGTTAAAGTTGCCGTGAGAAATGTGAACATGTGGTCATCGCGAGAAATTGAAGCCTTTGTTGTACCGACCATTTGCACACCAATCGGAAGTCAAGAGATTGACACTGCCAAGGAACAGTTTTCTTATCTCACAGAAATTGAATTAGCCGACGGTGACCATGGAAACGAAAATCTAGAAATTGACATGCTAATCGGCGCTGATTTCATGTGGTTATTTTTCACTGGAGAGACGAGACGAGGAGAGAACGGCGAAGGACCTGTGGCGAGCTGTACAACCCTGGGATGGGTACTATCGGGCCCAGTCCCCAGCGAGAAGAAAAAAGCGCGCAACTTTCAAGCGTCAATTTTGTCTCCACACACGTGCTAAAAGTTGCCGGCGAACCGAAAAAAGAATGCCACACGGAAGAGCTTCTTCAGCGACTATGGGACCTGGATTCAATCGGGATTAGAGAGAAAGAAACTGTCCATGAGGCATTTCTAGAGAACATTTCATTCGCAAACGACCGATATTCTGTGAAGCTTCCCTTGAAAGAAAACCGAGACCTACTGCCTGACAACTACGATCTAAGCCTTGCAAGACTGAACTCCCTCGTGCGACGTCTAAGAAAAGAGCCTTCTATCATGAAAGAGTACGACCAGATCTTCCAAGATCAACTGCACCATGGAATCATTGAACGTGTGGATGAAACCGAAGAACAGTTACCAGGTCAGACGCACTATTTGCCCCATCAGGCCGTTATCAGAAGCGACGCCTTAACGACTAAATTGAGAGTGGTGTTTGACGCAAGTGCCAAAGTGAAACCAAGCTGTCCTTCCCTGAACGATTGCACTCACACTGGTCCACCGCTGACCCCTGGTATTGCAGACATCTTGATGCGTTTCAGAGCCCATAAAGTTGGATTAGTCGCCGACATTGAGAAAGCCTTTCTGAATATCGCAGTGGATGAGCAGCAAAGAGACCTGATGCGATTTCTGTGGATTGACGACGTTACAAAGGACGATCCAAATGTTGAGATCTATCGCTTCTGCCGAGTTATCTTCGGTATGAACTGTTCTCCGTTCCTGCTCAACGCGACACTACGGCACCATGTTACCGAGTACTATGCACATGACTCAGCCTTAGCAGAGTACACTCTAGCAGGCCTGTACGTGGATGATTTGACATCTGGCGGCGAAGACGATGAAGAAGCGTATTCCATTTACAAGGAGACTAATTCTTGCTTCGCAGCTGGGCGTTTCAACTTACGCAAATGGGCGTCGAACAGAAGAGGAGTCATTGAGAAGATTTCAAGTGACAGAATGAAACGAGAACGTCTTGGGAAACAAGAATCCGCATCAGACGAAGAACAATCTTACGCAAAGATCACCGTTGGCGGCCTAGAAGAAATCGACCCCACAAAGGAACATAAGGTCCTCGGAACAAATTGGAACCTGGAGGAAGACACCATTGTTATGAAGCTGAATAAGATCGTCGAATTCGCCAGAAACCTGGAACCTACAAAGAGAAACGTTCTCCGAATTGCAGCCAAACTGTTTGATCCTCTAGGACTGATATCACCAGTGATGGTGGTGTTAAGAATGCTGCTGCAAGAACTTTGTCTAAGTAAGTGTGAATGGGACAGCCTCACCCCTCAACCTGGAAGAAACCGCCTACAAAAGTGGCTGACTGACCTGGAAAAAGTTGGCGAAATGACTGTGAATCGTTGCTACTTCCCAGAAGAAGAAAGAAGAATTAAGTTTGCAACTCTACACGGATTCGGAGATGCTTCAAAGGGAGCGTATTGTGCAGTAGTCTACCTGTGCATTGAAACCGAAGATGGCTACAAAACAAGCCTCGTAGCAGCCAAGAGCAGAGTTACGCCATCTTCGCCTATGAGTATTCCCAGACTCGAGCTGCTTGCCGCGCTAATCCTGGCCCGTTTGATCTCTACCGTACAAGAAGCCTTAGCCCAGGTATTGAACACCAAAGAAGTCTTTTGTTGGACCGACAGTATTACAGTGTTCTACTGGATACAGTCCAACAAAGAATACAAGCAGTTTGTGCAGAACCGCATAGACGAGATCCACAAGTTGACCGATGCGAAGAGCTGGCGTCATTGTCCTGGAGTTGAAAATCCTGCTGACGTTGGCTCCAGAGGGTGTCTCGCATCTGAGCTCGTGGATAACCGCCTGTGGTGGGAGGGCCCCGCCTGGTTAAAGGGCCCCACCAAGAAGAACTACCCGGCCTCTGAAGTCTCAAAAGAAGAAGATCTGACAGAAGAATGCAGGACGGAATTTAAAGCAAAGGAACAAAAACCTTCGAATGTGACTACCATGGTTAACCTGACCACAGAGCCTAGCAATCCTGTAAAGCTGGCTGAAATCATCGACTGCGAACGTTTCAGCGATGCCACTAAACTATTCAGAGTAACAGCTCTCAGCCTGAAGTTCATCAGAAATCTGAAGTCAGCAAAGACCGAGAGAAGAGAAGCACAAAGTAAACAGACCACCCTTACAGCTGAAGAAATCAGTGAAGCGAAAGTACTTTGGATCCGTGAAGTTCAAAAGCCCTTTGAAAGAGAGAGGAACTTCGAGAACCTTAAACAGCAGCTTGGGCTGTTCAGACATGAAGATACCATTCTGAAGTGCAAAGGCAGACTTGGAAACGCCCCGTTGAGTGTCGAAACCCGTTACCCCTCACTATTACCGAGGCGGCATCACGTGACAAGACTGATTGTGGAAGCCTGCCACCGGAAGACCAATCACGGAGGGGTGAAGGAAACTTTAGTCGAAGTAAGGACAAACTTCTGGATTCCAAAGGGGAGACAGTACGTAAAGAGGATCCTGCATCAATGCGTTATTTGTAAGAAAAGAGAGGGAGTGCCGTACAGACCACCACCGACCGCTGATCTACCTGAATCAAGAGTCTCCGGAAGCCCGGCCTTCACCCATGTGGGAGTGGATTTCGCCGGCCCTGTGTACGTGAAAAGCACCAGCGGCATTACTAAACAGATGAAGAAAGCGTACATCTGCCTATTCACCTGTGCAACCTCGAGAGCCTTACACCTAGAACTGACACCAGACCTCTCAACGGAAGCGTTCGTCAGATGCTTGCGGAGGTTCATAGCCAGACGTGGGAGACCAGCCTCCATAACAAGCGACAACGCGAAGACCTTCAAGCGAGCCAACAAGGAGCTAGGACAACTACTTCAGAACAAGAGAACGCAAGATTTTGCCGCCAACCAAGGGATCACTTGGAAGTTTATTCTAGAAAAAGCGCCATGGTGGGAGGCTACTATGAGCGTATGGTACAACTAGTAAAAAAGAAGCCTTCGCAAAGTTCTCGGAAAGGCGCAGCTGTCCTTTGAAGAGCTACTTACAGTCTTAACAGAAGTGGAGGGAGTACTAAACTCACGTCCCCTCACATATGTCTACTCAGACATCACAGATCAAGAACCCCTTACACCATCGCACCTGGTCATTGGAAGACGACTTGCCACACTACCAAACCCCGCCGAGCTAAGCGATAATGAAGAAACCGCCTCCAGCCTTGAAAGGAGAGCGTTACCTCAGCAGACTACTAGAACACTTCTGGAAACGATGGTCTAACGAGTACCTTGTTGGACTGAGAGAATTTCATTATTGCGGAACCAGAGGAAATCAGAACAAAGAAGTCAAGGTTGGAGACGTCGTTCTGATCCACGACGACAGTCTAGCGAGGTGCAAGTGGAGATTAGGAGAAATCACCGAGCTGATCGAGAGCAAAGATGGACACAAACGAGGTGCTGTGTTGCGAGCCATCAGCAAGAAGGAAAAGCCCTCAACGATGCGGAGAGCAGTGCAGAAACTTGTCCCACTGGAAGTGAACACCGGAAACCTGCCTCAAAACGAACACGTCGGAACCGAGGAAGCTGGAATTGTCCAGCAGCCTGACCATCCAGCTGAACTTGTGAGACCACCGAGACGAGCAGCAGCAGCTACTGCAGACAAGATCAGGAGACTTCTTGACCAACAGTGAGCAGTTGGTCAAGGGGGGAGTGTCAAGAAATCGAGCCTATGAACAATGAACACTGAACTGAAACTAATAGAACAATAGAAATAGCGGAAATAGCCTAGGAAAATGAACACTTGAAACCGCACAGAGATTTGTTGTTTTGACTAATTTAGAATTTAGATGTTATCTGATCTACGTGACCGGGCGTAGTGTTACATAGCAGAACTTTGATTGTAGTCTTGAGTACGGATAGTGTTTATTGAGAGAACCGACTAGTTTTTGAGCTTTACCGCCTTTAGAACATCAAGCCTTGTTACACAGAAGGATTCAGCCAATAAAATTCTTTACACTCAGCTAGCCGCGATGTTTATCAGCATAATAATGAAAATTTGCCGAAATAATAATTTGCGCCAATTTCCCTAGAGATGTTTCAGCTGTCGTGACCGGAATGGATACTTTAAATCAGGTTTCACACAAAAGACTGGAACAAGCCAAATGCGTCGTTTAAATGAACAATAAACAACAAGAGTCTTCCAGTCCTTTAAGGGAAAGCCCATTATAATGTATCAATTGAAGTCACTGCCGAGAAATTAGCTGAAAATTTAAAGAAGACATTAAGCGAAATCTATGCTTATGATAAAAGTTGTTTATATATTTATGCCTACAACTGAACCTAAAGCATGAAGGTCAAATTAACGTGATTTATCACACAAGCCAAGGAAATCTATTCTATGTCCCTCTTAAAAAAGGACATAGAAGCGACTTCCACAGCAGTCTGATTAATCAAGTTAATTTAATCGTAATAATTTGATCCTAAATTAATACGGTTTAGTTATCTAGGTTTCCGAAGTAATATCAAATAGAAGTTAGTCTTTTTAAAACATCAACAGCCTAGTTTGTTTGCCTGTTGTTTCCAGTTGACACAGAAACAACAGACAAACAAACAACAGATGTTGACGTAATGTAACATTAGTTTTGATCATTTTTGGATAATTGCGGTTGGAAATATGAGAATGAAATGATAATTAAGATAATAATTGAATCCTAAATTAAAATGGTTTAGTTATCTTGCTTTCCGAAGGTTTAAATAATATCAAAGTGAAGTTAGTCTTTAACATCAACAACCACGTTTGTTTGACTGTTGTTTCCAGTTGACACAAAAACAACAGACAAACAACTACAACAGATGTTGATGTAATAAAACCTTAGTTTTGATCATTTTTAGATAATTCAGGCAGGAAATATGAGAATGAAATGATAATTAAGATAATAAATAATTGATTTGTGTATGATTTTTATCCTATGCGATGTTTTGAACGGCTATTTATTATTAGACCTAAGCAAACTTGAGATAGATGTGAAATTTTTAGGTTTAGAAGAGAACTCCATTACCAGTTGCCCCCCATTAGCGAGATTTTTGACTGTCAGCTCAATTTGATGTCATTTGTAAAAATCCACCCACGCCACACCAGTGAGATTCAGTGTCCAGTCCTCTGTCCTCGAATCCTCCATCGACTCACCTACTTCGTTAGTCTGCACGATGTTAGCACCCCCGTTTTTCATCCTACCGCAGTGGAACATTCCCAGACATATTGTTTGCAGGCAAGCACCTTACTGTTTTTTTTTTTTTTTGGGAAAAAGGTGTGGGTAGTATCATGACAAAATTAATGAAGCCCCAAGAACATAAGAAGCAAACTCTCACCTTCCTCCACACTGTCCTTCCCAGCTGGGAACAAACGGCCAAATCTTCCAAGTGCCCAACTGCCCCTAGCATGAATTACAGGATCAGATAAAGTTTCCCAGGATTTCTCAGTTGGAATATCTCAGAGGACGTCAGAATTCACACCTTCTCAGAGGTAGAGCTTCCACAGCCCAGCAGGGACGAGGTTGGCTAGATTTAAACATGACCTTGCCCAAGTGATGGGCTCCTAATCTTGTGCGTGTGCCACCTGAGCTCTGAAATTAAATAAGAACTTACAAAAATAATAACGAAAAGCCAATGGTCTAAGAAAAGAACCAATAATTCTTGACGACACCACTGGTTTCCCAAAGAAATGACCCAGAAAAAGAAAATAAGTGAAGAAATTCTATACTAATGATGAGTCACTACTCAGATCTTGATAGTGCTTCTGGTTCGTGATGCCACAAGGAATATGTGCCTCAACCAATCAGAAGCCCTTTCCAGGTCTGAGTAGTGACATGTCATCAGTATGGAACGTCTTTACTCATTCCTCATTTCAGGTCATTTCGCGGGGAAACCAGTGGTAGCGCCAGGAAATCTCAGCTGTTTTCAAAGCCTTAGCTGATGGAAGCCTAACAACAAATATCATTAATTAACATTAAGGCAACTAATGCAAGCTCATTAGCGTATTAAACAAAACTAGATATTTCTTGGTACTACAAACGTCTCCGTAATGTACCTATGTCGTCAGTCAACTAATGCTCTGTTGGTGTGAGTAAAAAATGGAAACAAAAGAATGCCACGGAGTCAATTCCTAAAACTAACTAGATGGAAAATAAAAAAAAATAAAATAAAGAATAGAGAGAGTGAATGCAGCACCAAGAAAATTAATTACTAAAAAAGAATATAAATTCAATCAAAAGTCTCCAGTCTGCTTTGTTCTCAAAATTTAATAATAATAATAAAGGAAGTTTCAGTTGTGAAATTATCAGCGATTTGGAAACATTTTATTGCAAGTTGCCTAGAAAAAAAAAGCACAAGCAGACTAGAGATTGCCTTATAGATATTATGTACATGTAAACTAATGAAAAATCTACTTTGTGTTGTAATACTTAAGATCCTATTATTGGGCCTAGGTTTTTCACCAGCCTCACTGTTTCTTAAGATAATTTCCTGTTGCTTTGGATTTCTTTTTTAAAATTAATCTGAATGGACAAAATCATTTGTGCACCGATGGGACCTAACTTTGAGGCCCCAACAGAGACCAAAATCAATCACCAACTTATTGCTAATCAAACGAAAATGAAACTATACCTTCTTGATACTTGCATACATACTCCTTACTAGAAGATCAGTAAGGAGAATTTGACAATTGGTATTGGGACTTCAATAATCAAGGTAATTGTGGTTAGAGATGCCTTTGGCTGAAAAAAAAACTTATATTTTTCCTTTACGGAAAATCATCAAAAGTTTTATGGCATATGGTCTATTCATAATCATTTTACCCTTATAAATTTTAGCTCATAAGAAATCTGTATTGCTACTTTTATGTCGGGAATTTAATGATGTATGTCTATCTAGTACTTATTTCTCTTAACCTGTATAGACCCTGAGTTTAGACATAAATGTTAGTTAGGAGATTTAAAGCTAATGTTTTGCTAATGAGCTTGCTTAATTGAAGAGTGTTGATTTCAGAAATAAGTTATAACTAATACTGTATCAGTGAAATCCTGATTCTCCAAACCTCTTGATAATTCGAACCAAAACTTGTTTTCCTATCCCTAAGTCACTGTAATTTTTTATATTTCCCCTTGGGCTTTCTCAACAACAAAATGGCAAGAAAGCCCAAAGCCCAAAACGAAGCTTAGTGTCTGTAATTCTTTGAAGTACAATTTTCTAAAATCCTCAATTTTACAAGAGGTTCAAAAAATTAGCTCCACTTTGTTAATACAGCCCAGGAAGCATAACATTTCCTATGAAAAAGTAGAGTTCGGATAGAAGGTGGACCTGTGGAAAGAACTATAGTGTGTGGCTTTTACTTTGATAAAAGGAATAACATTTAAGTAAAGCTAAATATTCCTGCCTGTATTATTTATTTTTGCTGTGATCTGGTTGTGACGCTTCCCATGCCTTAAAGATACAAGCAACATTGTGCTGTCAAGTGATCTTAGAAACTGAAAGTCAGTGAATGGCCAATGAAATTATAGTCTCAAACAATAAACTCCTACAAGAACACTTAGTCCACCCCCATATTTACTGGCAGCACAATGTTAACAACTGTATAACATGTAAAACCTCCATTAAGCCCGACCCACCCCACACCCCAAACCATTTCTTAAAGACTAATTTTGTAACCTGATCCTCTTATATGACATCCTCCACAACTTACCTGAAACGCCACTCCTCTTGCAGAAAATGCAGCAAATGATTTCCATCAAACCAATGCAGGATTGCAGGTGGGATAAAAAATAACACTTTCCCCCTAATTTTTCTCCTTAATATTGAGATAATAAGAATCCTTTCTTCATTCCTCTAATCCCCCACCCCACCACCATCTCAAAATCCTTTAAACCTCTCTATAAGGTGTATGGGGGCTTAATTGAGCTTTTACAGTTTTATGTACAAAATAATCTATAAAATTAATATCCACACCCACCCAACTACTGGAACAATATCAAAACAGCATGATCACTATTATTTATATTTAGCAAGATTTCCTTTGAGCAGTGAAGTACTATGCCCAAGGGTAGTTAACTTTGAAAAATTTTGGAGTAGGGATGTGCCGGCAGGTGCACCCTGAAACCCCTGACCCATACCAGACTTGAGTGTTCACCTCAGCTTTGCTTAACCCTATAGTATACTAGACCAAATAGGTCTAAAAACTAATTTTTGAAAGCATCCTTCTCAAGTGATTAAATGACATATTGTGTAGCAGATTTTGATAAAATTGCTAAAAAAAAAATTCATGAGGAAAATGTCTTTTATAACCACTTACTATAATTATTCTTGGGTAGAGCTTTTCACTGACTTTGACTGACACAAAGAATCCCTTTTCTTCCCCAAAGTATAATTAAATATAATAGAACTCTGTATACCACTCAGACTACATACTACTCAAAGGAATCTTGCATTTGAACTTAATAATTATTATTATTAAAATGTAAGTGCATGTAGTACAAATAAGCATCTACATTCATTTTCAAATTAATTTGTCGCCCTGAAATCTTTTGGAACAAAATACTCCAATTTGAAAAAAATAAAGACCATACACTTACTTAATTTAGAAAAACTTTGATAAGCTGATCACTGTCCGGTTAAAAATTTAACTGGATGAAGACCTATCCGCATAAATAAATTATGTCATAGATTTTCAATCTCAAAGTTGAGAAAATTTTGTAAGTGATGCTTATTTTGTACAAATAATTATGGTGGCACACACACTGTATAATTATATCATTCCTGTTGCAATACTGCAGATACCTTAGTATTCCTTCCAATAGTGAATTAAAGAATTCAGCCTAATACAAAAAATACTCCTATTGATTTCACTACGTATTCAGCAAAAATGTGCTGAAGATACTAGCTCATTTTTGATCGGACCAAATTAGGTTTTCTTTGTATGTGCAAAGCTCAGTTGTTTGAAAACTACTGGTATAAATATTGCAAGTGAATCTATTCACTCTTGTTAGGAATACCATGGACCTGGTAATATGCATGAGGCTCCTATTTGTCCAAAAGGTCAATCTTCAGTTTTTGCTTTCTGTTTTTGTTTTTGTTTGTTTTTTCACTGCCAAATTAAATGAATTTGTCTAACTGCAGCTGAATGGGGGTTGTGGAACAACAGCTGGGTGAAAAACCTCCCCGTACGTCCACTTGCTCCTAGGAGGAAAACCCCCGGGCCAGCTGTACCCCGCATTCAATGACCTCCCGGGCTGGGTCAGAAATATTCTCAAACCAAGTACCTGCTTTGAGGTAAGGTACTGGCTGTAACTGTTGGCATTAATAATTGTGACCCTATTTGGGAAAAGGGGGATTAAGGTGAATTTAGAAAACAACGTTCTAACGCGTTTAAACGGCTTCGTCGAAAAGCGTGGAAACGCATTTTGTATGCGTTTAAACAGATTTTTAATGCGTTTAAACAACCGGCTCTGTTGCGTATCAATATTGCATTTCGTATGCTGGAAAGTAAGCTAATTTAGTTGTATTTGAATGAATAAATTACCAGTGTTCTGTTATAATTATGAAATGCGAAGGGTGCATGTCTTCCAACTCACTGTGTCAAAATGGTCAATTTAGTAGCAACTTACCTTTTGCCTTTCTTTTCTACATAGCAGGTGGCCAAAAAAATGTCTTGCAAGTAATAATCACATTCCGTCTACAATATCGTTTTTTCTGTGAGCGCCTCATGCACCCCGAGTGCAAGAATGTGCAAGAATGTCGCGCTATCAACAACAGCAACCAAACAATTAGCACACGCAGAAAAGAAGATGCGGTTTTCGAGTCTTCCTAAGAATGGAGCAAGCAGTCGAATTTGAGCCTACGGATTCTGTAGTTTTCATGTTGAATACAATAGCCAACAATATTGCTCAAAGAAACGCAAACTACCTAACGACGCTTGAGAATGTTTCTATCAGCATATCGGGCTTCACCAACAGGCCGGTCAATCATTTTTCTCAAGCTTGTTTTAATCTTTTTATGCTCTTTAAAGCCTTCACATTCGACTCCTTCGATCGTTTTTCCTCTTCGGAATTTTTGGCGACAAAAGCACGTCGCCAGAAGCGAAGCAGAATCGAAGAAATGATGCCGCAAGCCTTCGTCATGTTTCATGTTATCGTTCGAATAACATGAATATTTTCGCATTCAGGGTCACTGGTCACGATGTCGTGACGCCCGCCCCGTGACAACAGAAAATATCAGCTTTTTCGCCCCATAGCGACTTAACAATTCTATTGTCCGTACCATAATGCCTCGAGAAAATAGAAAATGAGAGAAACAGGCAGTCGACAAACCACCATCAAAACTGGGACGTAATTCAAAGAACGAGCGGATCACAACAAAATTTAATCAAAATGTGACAAAGTAAACATCGCATTGACTTGACCAAAATTAATACTGCTGGGTTGAAAAATTCTCCCCTTTGTTATCCTTTGGAGACAGAAACCTTAATGTCCAGTTGGGAGAGAAGTAGGGAGCGATTCAGTAAAAGTGGAAGCCCTTTTGATTTGCTAACATTTGCTAGTATCGCAAGTATTAACCGGTTTGACAGCAGCTCAAGGGTCCTCAAGGTTTTCTGACCAGCGAATTGATTTTTCTGTAACTGCCTTGGCGTTCACAAAAAGGCTTTCCATCGGATAGTCTTGAATTTATGTTATGGATTCTTTCAGTTGTCACTATATTGTCGAACTGCG
Source organism: Porites lobata (assembly GCA_942486035.1). NCBI lineage: Eukaryota > Metazoa > Cnidaria > Anthozoa > Scleractinia > Poritidae > Porites > Porites lobata. The sequence goes on from CALNXK010000015.1 coordinate 112,224, forward strand.
AGAGAAATAGCGAAAAAGCAAGTTAGAGCTGTTCCAGCTTCACCCAAATTTGCTATCTTTGTGATCGCAGATATCCTCCGGTATGATTGACTCGAAGACTAATTGTTCCTGTGTACGCGCGGCCAGGGGCCATAGGGATTTGGGCGAGCAGGGGTGTTTCATTTGTCAACTCCTGCCGATTTTAGCCAACTACCTGCTCTTGCATATAGGCGACACACGTTTCCGACCCACCTTTGCAAACTTGGATACCTGAATAACAATATAAATGGTTGTCTTTACACTAGGCTGTTAACTAGACTTACGAGCTGCTAAGTTTTACTTACCCAAAAATTCGTGTGTGAAGGCCTAAGAAAAATGTCAAGAAACTTTACTTTGCATCTCATTAAAGTCGGAAAGTTGAAACGATTCAACAAAGTTTCAAGCGACTTGAAAACCATCCTTATGACCGACTTAGCTGACTTGCGGTTACTTGCGGTTTCTCGAGCTTTGAGAAAGGCGAAACATGTCAATCAATCTTAATTATGTTGCGTGGGAAAATAGCCTTTTTAAGTTATAACCTGACGTAAAAAAGAATCGGTTGTGTGTGAAGCTTTATTTTACTTGAAGTAATTAAAATTTACTTGTCTTGAAATATTTCTTAGCTTATTTGGGCTCTAGTGTAAAGACTACCATTGTTCTAAATGTTTCAGATAAATGTTTCAGATGTTGTTCTTTCCCTCCTTTCAAAGATTTTGTTTAATAAAATTATTACCAAGATTTTTAACAAGACTTTTAATAAGAAATCATGCCTTATTAACACAAATGAGACTTCCTGCTGAGCAAAAGTACTTTTCTTCCATCAATAAATTAGTCAAATTGGGTGAGATTAATTGAGGCGGTTGTACGTTTAAAACGAGGAATGCATATAGCAACACTCAAATACCTGTATAGTTGCTGTTGCAACGATGGGTAATGGTCTCAACGGAGGAAAGTTTATCGATGAGAAACGGGAGCTACAGTATATTCTTTTCGTATCAGTACAGATTGTTTATTAAAGTTCCATCCAGCTTCCATCAATGCTTTCTTTGACGGACAAGACCGTATTTAGAGGCGATGAGCGGCAGTAAAAGCAAAGTGGCTGTAATGCTTCGGAGGAGACAGTTCCCTGTGGCAAGCCACACACAGCGGGAACGCCAATCTCAGCCAAGTCGGGGAACAGATCAAGCAAATGTGAGATGTCATCTGTGCTTAATGTTACTCCTTCCACGCACATTGCAAAAATCTCGTGCTTTTGAATAGCACAAATTATGGAATCAACACCGACCTTACAATGAGCTAGTCCAAGAAAACGTAAGGAATCAAAAGAGGCATTGTTAATACCCGTATCGGTCAAGTTTTCACATCCGCAGACATTCAAAATTCCTAAAGAGGATATGCTTTCCGTAATAAACACTAGATGGCTGTCATCTAACTTTGTTTCGCTCAAGTTGAGCTCCACAATGTTAATAGCTCTAATCACTGGATATTCAGACAGTTCACCTTGCATTCTAGCCATATTTAAAACTGTCAGTCTGGTACAATTTTCCACTATTTCACAGAATGTTGACCAGTTTGTACTTGCGCCAGATAAGTCTATAGATTGGAAGAGACAAGGCCTCCATTTAACCGCCTGACGAAAGTTATCCACAGTCTCCTTTGATGAGTTTTGGGCCTTTACTTCTGAGAACTCGGTATCCCTTGCGTACTTAATCAGACTTTTGTCTTGAGAAATTTGCAGCCACACCTTACACACAAGAGAAGCAGTTTTTCGAACAAATTTGTAAGGTAAATAAGAGAAAATGTTAAGTATGATGCTTTGAGGTAAACTATCCATTTATCTTCCGTCTACCACCCTGAAGACGAGTACTATAGTATTTTGTGAAGATAGAAAGGGAGTGACTGTTTATGGTGCCACTAAAATCGTCCTATCAGATAGCTTTAAAAGTCGCTAATGCCATCAGATCCTCTTGTCCCCCACCAAAGACTTAGATCTGTTTGTGATTTTGGTCTCAAGATCCAAGGAACCAAGTGCTTAAAGCAAAATAAAAAGCAACAGATCAAGGAAACTTTTGTTCTAAAAATGAAATACTGAAGTACTGAAATCTCTATACTTGAAAACCTAAACATATTGCAAGGGGAATGGAAGTCCTTATCTTCCAACGAAAAGAAGACCTCTTCATACTCCAAAAAAACAACATTTCGCCATATCTTAATGATTTAGAGTCTCAAGTGAATGTCTTCTTATTTTTATGTTTGCTGATACAATCAGATGTTCTGGTTCTCCAGCCAAAAGGAGCTGTTTGCGTTTTTGGTCGCAAGATCAAAGATACCAACTGGGGTGCCAGAAAGTAAAAGCGAAGTATTAATAAAACTTTTGTTCTAAAGTGAGACATCGAGTCACTAGTTTCCCTAAGCAAGGAATACTTAAACATATTGCTTAAAGCTCCGTATCTTGAAACGATAACTTGAGTAGACCTTTTTATAGTCTAAAACAACAATCTCTCTATCTTGAGGAATGTTGGGAGTCCTGTGTGTTTTTCTTATGCGTTCTGATGCTGTCAGATTATCTGGTTCCCACCGAATTAAAAAGAAGTTGTTTGAATTGACATCGGGACAGCATACACGTTTGAACTAAAAGCATGGCAAGTAAAAAAGTGATGATTCGTTGGGATACAAAGTGTGCGTGGAATGGACGTCAACAGCCAGTTCCGCGAAAAGACATTGATCCACCGAAACCGGCCAGCTTAGCAGAAGGCGAAAGAATCAGAGTGAAGTTTTCTGGAAGGTGGTACAACGCATTCGTGGTTACATCGTGGTCAAAAGAACAAAAAGGTTAGTGTTTTTATAGTATATTGTTCCTTCGAATTTCCTCAGCCATTGTGCTATTCAGGATATGAGATTTTTTAGAGTCTTGCCCCTGCAAAACACCTTCGATCTTAACTATTCCGTCTTATCCCGTGGAAGCAGGGATAGCACAGTGTTGAAAGTATGACACTGCTCTGAGATGCTTTTCTCTGGGTGCTCTGGTGGTTTCCATTTTTTCGTCCCCTAAGCAAGAAATTTCATTAAAAGTTACGACTAGTTTCAGTTTTAATATGGTTTGACCTAAATTGGTGGTTACATTTTTAACAGGTGTTGCAAAAAACAAGTCTTCAACTGCTGGAATAGGAGGCAACGCGGATGAAAAAACAAAAGCGCCGAAAGCTAAGAAGCGTACGCGTGTTGACCAAAGTGACGATGTAGCTCCTACAGTCCCAAAAAGAAAAAAAGAGGAAGACCTTTATAAAAACTTCTTGGAGGAGAAAAGTCAAAGGGAGTCCGGCTGGCGTTTGATGCGCGTGGGCAATAAAAAACAGAGGGGTGAAGTACGAGGGGAAGAGAAAGTACATGAAGGAAAGAGTGACGAAAAGGACAGTGACTCGGGGAAAGAGAGCCAACAGATAGAGATGGTGAGAACGGAGAAGGAAAGGAATGAAAGGGAAGTGGAAATTTGGCAGAAAGAAAAGAGAAAATGGGAAGAAGAACGGAGAAGGGAGGAATTGGAAAGCAGGGAGAAGGAAAGGAGAGAATGGGAAGAGAGATGGAAAAAAGAGGAATTGGAAAGAAGGAAGAACGAAAAGAGAGAATGGGAAGAGAAATGGAAAAAAGAGGAATTGGAAAGAAGGAAGAAGGAAAAGAGAGAATGGGAAGAGAAATGGCGTAAAGAAGAAGTGGAAAGAAGAGAGGGAGAAAGAAAAGAATGGGAAGAGGAAAGAAGAAAGGAAGAGGTGGAAAGAAGGGAGACGGAAAAGAGAGAGTGGGAAGACGAGAGGAGACGCCAAGATGTGGAAAGAAAAGAGAAAGAGAGGAGAGAATTGGAAGAGGAAAGGAGGAAGGAGGACGTCCAACATAGAGAGAGCCTGCAAGAAGATAACACCGATATGATGGCACTCCCCTTAGATCTTGATTGGCCAGACTGGTCCCTGGACAGTCCAACAACTAGCCAAGCAAGTAGCGGATGGCAAAGTACTTCCTTTAAACAAAGCAGTGAGAATTGGCAATCTCAGATGAACGAGGTAAACTTAGAACATACGTTTATAGTTACAGGGGTATCGTGACCACTTATTCCCAGCCTATTGTCTTTTACAGACAGTGAAAAAAATGGAATCAACCCTTGCAGCATTTATGGCTGAAACAAGGATCGCATTGCAGAACTTGGATGACCGCATGAGGAAGTTTGAAAATCCTGATCTTCTACCTGCACATTCAACTCCATTTTCGGTAAATATTGTTTTCTGAAATGTTTAATTACCGGGTAATAATTAATTGCAGCATTACAGAGATAATAGTGATGTTTCCGATAATCAGCAACTGTTCACCGAAGTGGAGGTGGGTAGTGGTGGATATATTTTCTGAGCCACGAATAGTTGTTTTGGTATATAGTACTGAAAACAGTGAGATAATATAACAAAAACAGATGATTTTAACTCATTTATTCCTGCAAAGACTACAACATTTTGGGGCGCAAATTGCGCGCGAATTGCTCGCAGGTGAATAGCGAAGGATATCCGGAGTTTGAGTAGCCTATCAGCGCGCCTGATCAATGCTATCCACTGGTTTAGTATATATCAACAACGATTATAATAACTTGTCAGGGGCTAAATTTGATTGCTATATCGATAGTTTGGCCGGCTTCTGACTCACGATAGTTCTGAGATATTCACTGGGCCAACAATTATAAACGTTTTTTTTTGTTGCTGTGAGTGCGTTGTAAAGCATCTTATACTATACGGCTGGAACAAAGGACAACGAAAGTACCTCATATTTCTGATATTTATTTCTTTAATTGTGTCACAATTATAGGGTAGCAAAAAACGTAGGTGTACACCGACAAGCACTCCAAGCACATCGTCTGAGTTGCAGTCCTTGAAAGTTTTGACACCCTCCACCCGATCAAAAGTTTCCCAGTTGCTAGACACAAGCACTGAAAGACATAAAGCAGCTCTGAAGATATTCGCTCTCCACTTCTCAAAAGAGGAATTAGCGACTTCCAATTGTTCTGGAACGTCAGAAAAAAAGCAGCTTGACCCCAAGCGCCTGACTCTTGTGAAACGTAAGCGCAACCATTATATTTTAGTTTCTGAAAAACCTAGAATTACAGCCACATATTAAATGTATCAAGTTTTAGTGATCTTCTTACTTGGTGACCCCAAGGTTTGTCAGTGACAAATCCCAATGGGTGCTTCACTGCCAAAAAGAACATAATACCAAAGATATTGTTGTAATTTTAAAACTTTGATAATATAAGATATTCCTTGGGGTTTTGTTCGTTTAAAATTAATTTATTTATTTTCAAATAACATCTTATTGTATCTTTCTCCCTAGAAATTGTTATGGAAAAATTTCCACCCGAGGAGAGCGCAGGTGAAACTGAAGAGAGTGTTTGGAAGAGTATCTGTAAGAGGATTGACACAAAGTGCCGCGGACAGAAATTCGCTGAAAAGTACGCGGTCAAACAGCCTCAATAAAGCATCTGATCAGCCGATGGTAGAATGTCTTTAAAGATTATGTGAAAACTATAGTTACAACTGTGATCTTAATAAAAGTCAGCAAACACTTCGTTACAAAAGACATGTATCCTAAAATACCTTTGGACACCATGAGCTATAAAATCAAAGAACAAAGTTATTTATCAGGCCGACTGGTTGGTACGACACTTGTCGGAGCCTAAAACGCCAAAAAAAAATGCCCGATTTAAACTGATTTATACCGCTGGTTTGCCAAGAAATCTCAAAAGGGCAGTCGTTTGGTCAAGAGCTAGACTAAAAGGGGCACTTCTTTGTCGTCAATGGTTTAACTTAAAAAAAATGTTCAGAAATCGTAAGTCTACGGTTTGGGAGCAATAAGATCCTCTGTGCCTTCTTTGCAAAACTGTCGAATTTCAGTATAGAGGTATTGTTTCCTTTGCTGATCCAAACCTTTGGGCTGTAAGGGAGCAGGAGGGATGCTGGGCGGAAGGGTATCTTCTTTACGTAATAGACTAAAACGTTCATCGGTTCCATCTGAAAACTCCCTATACATTAGAACACCTGGCATTGCTTGCTTGAATTGAAAATGATGATATTTCTTGATGTTTGGAAACTTTTTAAAATAAGGCGACAAAAAGGAGACCCAGTCATAGACTGGAACAATGGTTGAACCATCATGCAAAGAGCACAGCTGTGTAACATTAACCCCCCTGACAGTTGATGTGTCTACTACAGTTGCTAATTCGTACAGCGAGGAGACAAAGGATTTCCGAAAGCTTTGCTTTAAAAGCCCGAAACACCAGTCACATGCAAATTTTGTATGTCCAACAATGAGAAAGCTATAAGTGCAACATTGGTGAAGTCCAACCATTACTCTCCATGCGAGATACCAAAGTACGTACGAATTTTTGTTCTGGCCACAACAGTTGTCTGCGTGAAGGAGCACTTCTGTTTCACCCAAGCCATGGTTTGCAAAAAAATAGTGAAGATAGCTTATGGTCGCATTTGCACCCTTTCCCATATTGCCAGCCTCGTCAATAAGAAAATTAACTTGTCTTGGCAATGATTCACAGCAAATGCCAAAAATTCCCACTTTCCGTGGAACTTTGAAATAAATGGGACCTGGCTGCATTGGATTTGAGGGTAAATGTACTTGCTGTGCATAATCAAATGAATAGTGCACTTTACCATTAAATGAACAGGGCTGTCGTGTTGAATTAAAATCAATCTCGTGTAGTATTTTGGCAATGCTGTCTTTGCTTTCATTGCATGCATTTTTGTACAAACTTCTCTCCCGTTCTGCGTCCAGTAGGTGCTTTTCTTGTTTACGCACAACTTCACTTTTCTCATCATCTGGTAAATTAGCTGACCGGTAAATACTTGTGTTATTCTTTTGACACGTGTGGCACAAGTCAGTCATAGGCTTCGTAATTCTCATTTGGGGGCGAAGTTTGTTCCACATTTCTACAAATTTGGGATATGAGACAGCAGTAACTCCTGCACTCGCCGCGGCTTGTTCGTATACTCTATGTATGCTTGCTTTAGTGTTGGATGATGGTAACAATCTTACGTCTGTACGTTTGAATCCTGGAACTCTACCTGGGAGTGCGACAGCGTGTTCTTCTGCGTAATTATCAAGGAACGATACAACACGTTTTAGGGTTTCCAATGAACAGACTCTAATGGGAAGTCTTCCTTTGTTGCCATGAACACGAGGAAGAATTCCGTTTTTCTTGTAATGCTTCTGGAGGTTTTCCAAGCGTTTCTTTCCAATTCCATATACGATTAAAAAGAAGTCCTTGCAAATCGGAAAACCTAGAGAAAGAATGAAAAAGAGGCAACTTAACGAACACGGACACTGCATTTTTCCAAAAAAACATTCCATAACTGGCAAAGACGGGCTAAAAGCGGTCAATTTTCAAATAAATTAGCGGACAGACATAGCTGAACTGAAGTTGTTACAAACTCTCATCTTCCATAAGCTACATTCGTAACATTGTTTTCACCCTACCTTGAAAAGTGAAGTTTGTTCGCATCCTTCTCCTTTGTCTTGTTTTCCGACTGGACAAAGACAGTTCGTCTCTTTTGGTGCATGCGTCAAACTGCGCAAGTATCACCATGTCTAATTCAGAGTTGGCCATTTCAAGACAAATTTGTCTATGTTCCAGCACGTTTTCCAGAGAAAAATTATTGCTGCAGTATCCATTGTTACTGACATTCAAACTGCATCCGCAGCCCTTTGCCAAAAATGATTCCACTTTTTGGCGCTCATTGACATCACACTCCCTCCATTGCATCTCGGGGTCCAACTCGATATTGGTGTCCGGTTCCTCCGCAACCAATTCATCTTCATCGCTGTCAGAGTCACTTGAGTATATCTGCTCTCGTTCGCTCGTGAAATAGGTTTGTTCTGCCGACTGCAAATCACCCGCGAATGTTTCGGGAAGGTTCGATGTGTTCAGAGTATGATCCATTTCTCAATTTTGTTTTTCGGAGCTTTGCTTTTTGTCTTATTTCAGAGCTTTGAAAGGGCTGTCCTCTTGTTGTAGGTTATCTTGCTTGCGTCTTAGCGATTTACTATCTGCGTAGGTTAGCACTCCTTTTCATATCGCAAATCATCAACAAACAGGAAATGAAACAAATTGATGTCACGTTTTGACAAGTACTTACAAAAGGGAGCAAGAACAAAGGGAGTTATAATTTCCATTAACTCAGTGACTTAAAAGTCTAAAATTTCGAAAGGTTGCGTGACCGATCACGACACGTTTACATCAGTTTATTTCTTTTGGGCTGTCATCAACCAATTTCTTTGCTAATGGCTTGAACGTAACACTTTATATGCAGCTTTAGTGGAGCCCTGTAAGACCCCTGTAATGATGGTGCGAGTTATGTTATCTTCGTTCGATTGCTTGGGCCTTAGTCGTCGCTCAGAGTCAGAAGACAGCCGCTATGTCAACTGCCTTGCATGATCAAACATGGATAAAGGAAAACAGTAGTAAGTTTTGCATGTGAAGACTGCCCAATGCAGAATTTAATTTGATTGTTGTATAAGCGTTTGCGCCTCTAGTAAGACCGACAGCATTCAACGATCAACGTTCTGTTTTAAAACAGGATCGCACGTGACAAGAGAAACCATCTGATGACCCTCGCTGATCACAGGATACACATCAAAAAGCAAAATTTTGCTTAACACCATCATGTAATATTCATTCGTACATTCCTCACTTTAGTTGAAACGAATTTCTATTGTTTATGCTCATGATTTTCGTACTGAGTCACCGAGTATTTAGTGTTTTGTTTTCTTCTCAAAGAACGCCGCCATATTTGGTTGGACTTTCGATCACGCATTTCTTCTCCGTTCCGAGTCCTTGAATTAAGTTTTCGATGGTTTGTCGAGCTGCATTGCTTCAAGTAAATCAGAGTAACCCCGGATGACACCCAATAATAAAGCAAGTATTCATGTAATTATGCACTCATTTGAGGTAAATTAACAGCGTTTAAACGCGTCGTTTGTGTAAAGCTCTTTCGACATAAAAGTCTTGCGAACGCGTTTAATGTGTGTTTAAACGTTGTTTAAATACGTTTTAACGGTGTTTAAACACGTTTACGTTTAAAACGATAGAAAACACGTTTTTTTGTCATTCACCTTAATCCCCCTTTTCCTAAATAAGGTCACAATTATGATTCTATAAATACTAAACCACGTATTCGTTGTAAGTTGACTTTGATGGTACCATCGTCTAGTTATACCAGCCTCTTCACTCTTGGGTTTTGAACTCCTGCATTGAGCTACTCATGAGTTGTGGACCATGCAGTAATGCCAAATCGGTTGTTCTTCTGTACCTAAGTAAAAAGAATTCATTTTCACTCAATTGGAAACTTATTTGTGGCTCAAATCATAACTTTTGGCCTGAGGTATTTATAGGGACAGAGACAAGCAAGGGATGTACCAATAGTATAATGTCTAAGATCTAGTCATTCAACCGATCTCACAAAATAAATGTAAACAATGATCTTATAGCATCACATGTTTATAAATAAATAAGACTACTAGACTGACTGCAGTGACAAGGATGTCCAAGATAACAAGGGTGACTAGAATAACTGGGGTGTCTTGGATGACTAAGATAACGGGAATGACCAGGGCAACTGACATGATTAAGATGACAAGGGTGACCAGGGTGACTTGGATGACCAGGGTTATTAAGATAAGTAGGCTAACTGAGTTGACTAGGATGACTGCCAAGATGATAAAGTTGACAACAGTGAATGTGTTGACTGTGATGATAACAATGACTGGAATGGCTGGGATGACTGGAATGAAGATTTGGATGACTGGATTGACAGGAATGACTTGACTGGGATGACTGGGGTAACTGGGGTGATTAGGATAACAACAGTGAATGGGTTGACTGTGATGATAAGGATGACTAGGATGGCTGGGATGACCGTGATGCAGGTTTGGATGACTGGATTGACAGGAATGACTAGGATTACTGTGATGACTAAGATGACAAGGTTGACTGGGATGACTGGGGTAACTGGGGTGATTAGGATAACAACAGTGAATGGGTTGACTGTGATGATAAGGATGACTAGGATGGCTGTGATGACTGGAATGACTGGGATGCAGGTTTGGATGACTGGTTTGACTATGCTTGGTTTGAGGATGACTAGGATTACTGGGATGACAAGACACAAAGGTTTCCTGGGATGACTGGGATGATTAAGATGATAACAGTGCATGGGTTGACTGTGATCTCAAGGATGACTAGAATGGCTGGGATGACTGGAATGTGGGTTTGGATGACTGAGATTACCAGGCCCATGATTAGGATGACAACAATGAATGGGTTAACTGTGATGATTAGGATGACTAGAATGGCTGGGATGACTGGGACACAGGTTTAGTTGACTGGAATTGCTGGGATGATTAAGACTACAAATTGACTGGGATGACTAGAATGAGCATTATGTTTTATAATAGCATTATTCGCCCTGTTATGTCTTACTGGGGTGACAGGCATGCCTGGGATGGTTTGAATAACTGGAATGACTGGGATTACTAGGATTACCAGGATGACAAAGATGACAAGGTTGACTGGGGATGACTGGTTTGACAGGAATGACAGGAGTGACTGGAATAACTATTATTAATGGATAGCTAACATGACTGGGATAACTAGGATAACTAGAACACTAGGGTAACTGTGATGAATGGGATGACTAGGGTGGTTGGCATGACTGGGATGGTTTCGTTGACTGAAGTGACTGGGATGACTAGAATGGCTATGATGACTATGATAACGTAAATGACTAGGATTACCGGGTTGACTGGGATCACTAGCATGACTGTGATGACTGGGAAGACTAGTATGACTAGGGTGACTGGGATGACTAGGGTGACTTGGGTGACTAGGGTGACTAGGATGGCTACCGTGACTAGGGTGACTGGGATGAGTGGGATGACTAGGGTGACTAGGATGGCTAGGGTGACTAGGATGGCTAGGGTGACTAGGATGGCTACCGTGACTAGGGTGACTAGTATGACTAGGGTCAATACGGTGACTGGGATGAGGGTGACTTGGATGACTGGGGTGACTAGGATGACTAGGATGACTAGGGTCACTAGGATGACTAAGGGTGACTAGGATGGCTAGACTGACAAGGATGACTAGGGTAACTAGGGTGAATTGGATGACTAGGGTGACTAGTGTGACTAGGGTGACTCGGGTGACCGGGATGAGTGGGATGACTAGGATGACTTACATGGCTAGGGTGACTAGGATGACTAGGGTGATTAGGGTGACTGGGATGATTAGGGTGACTAGGATGACTAGGGTGATTAGGGTGACTGGGATGAGTGGGATGACTAGGGTGACTTGGATGGCTAGGCTGACTAGGATGACTAGGATGACTAGGATGACTTGGATGACTGGGGTGACTAGTGTGACTAGGGTGACTGGGATGAGTGGGATGACTAGGGTGACTAGAATGGCTAGGGTGACTAGTATGACTAGGGTGACTGGGATGAGTCACTAGGGTGACTAGGGTGACTAGCTAGAGGGACTAAGAAGCCTAGGATAACTAGGGTGACTTGGATAACTAGGATGTCTGGAATTACTGACAGCGATGTAAAACTGTCCAAGGTGTGAGCCCAGGAGTAATTTAATAAGTAGGTTGAGCATGATCGCCCAGGTGATCGTAGTCCTAAATAGGACTGTTGTTGCTGACATTTATTAAACTTTTGACAAATTGTGCAGCAGTTGTCTTCAGAGTCAAAGTTGGTTGTATTGCATCAGTTGAAAATATTAAAATCTGGTTATTGACCTGATTGGTAAATTAAGTCACGATGATATTGGTAGTCTGTTAGTTAAGCAGAACTGATGTTATTTGGATAAATAGACTGAACGGCAGGGGTGACTGGGATGACTGTGATGAAAAGATTATTTTTAGAATAACTGGGATGGTTAGGTTGAGTAGGGAAACTTGGGTGACTAAGGTAATTGGGGAGACTAGGATAAGTAGGGTGATGAGATAACTGAGATGACCGGGGTGACTAGGATGACTAGGGTGATGAGATAACTGATATGACGGGGGTGACTGGGATGACTAGGGCGACAAGATAACTGAGATGGCTGGGGTGACTAGGATGACAAGGGTGATGAGATAACTGATATGACGGGGGTGACTGGGATGACTAGGGCGATGAGATAACTGATATAACTGGGGTGACTAGGATGACTAGGGTGATAAGATAACTGAGATGACTGGGGTGACTAGGATGACTAAAAGGTTAGACCATGGTTTTCATCAAAAATTTGAAATTTTTCTATGTTTTTATTTTTGGCAAAATCAGCCAGCAAAATGTGTTTGACGTTATTCTAGAAAGTACAAAGCATTTTAAGACTACAAAAAACAGACAGTTAAAAAAGTTGAAGAATCAGGATTTTTTCCAAAGGAGTTAGTCCATGGGTTTGGAAAAAAATTGAAATTTTACATCGTTGTATTTTAGGTATAATCAGCCAGCAAAATGTGTTTGACATTATTCTAGAACGTAAAAAGCGTTTTAAGACTATAAAAAACAGAAAATTTGAAAGTCGAAGAATCAGGATTTTTCCAAAGGAGTTAGTCCATGGTTTTGGTCAAAAATTTGAATTTTTTCCACCTTTTTTTTTTTAAGAAAAATAGGCCAGGAAAACATGTTTGATGATATTCGAGAAAGGAAAAAAGTGTTTTAAGACTAAAAAAATTTGACATTTTTCAACTTTTTATTTTAGACAAAATAGGCTACGAAAATGTGTTTGACAATATTTTAGAAAGAAAAAAAGGCATTTTTAGACTCTAAAGTCACAAAGATCAGCCAGCAAAATGTGTTTGGCATTATTCTAGAGAGTAAAAAAGCATTTTTAGACTATAAAAAACAGAGAGTAAAAAAAGTTGAAGAATCAGGATTTTTCCAAAGGGGTTAGTCCATGGTTTTGGCAAAAAAAATTTGAAATTTTTTCCATGTCGTTATTTTTGGCAAGATCAACCAGCAAAATGTGTTTGACGTTATTCTAGAAAGTCAAAAAGCATTTTCAGACTATAAAAAACAGAAAGTTAAAAAAGTCGAAGAATCAGGATTTTTTCCAAAGGAGTTAGTCCATGGGTTTGGAAAAAAATTGAAATTTTACATCGTTGTATTTTAGGTATAATCAGCCAGCAAAATGTGTTTGACATTATTCTAGAATGTAAAAAGCGTTTTAAGACTATAAAAAACAGAAAATTTGAAAGTCGAAGAATCAGGATTTTTCCAAAGGAGTTAGTCCATGGTTTTGGTCAAAAATTTGAATTTTTTCCACCTTTTTTTTTTTAAGAAAAATAGGCCAGGAAAACATGTTTGATGATATTCGAGAAAGGAAAAAAGTGTTTTAAGACTAAAAAAATTTGACATTTTTCAACTTTTTATTTTAGACAAAATAGGCTAGGAAAATGTGTTTGACAATATTTTAGAAAGAAAAAAAGGCATTTTTAGACTCTAAAGTCACAAAGATCAGCCAGCAAAATGTGTTTGGCATTATTCTAGAGAGTAAAAAAGCATTTTTAGACTATAAAAAACAGAGAGTAAAAAAAGTTGAAGAATCAGGATTTTTCCAAAGGGGTTAGTCCATGGTTTTGGCAAAAAAAATTTGAAATTTTTTCCATGTTGTTATTTTTTGGCAAGATCAACCAGCAAAATGTGTTTGACGTTATTCTAGAAAGTCAAAAAGCATTTTCAGACTATAAAAACAGAAAGTTAAAAAAGTCGAAGAATCAGGATTTTTTCCAAAGGAGTTAGTCCATGGGTTTGGAAAAAAATTGAAATTTTACATCGTTGTATTTTAGGTATAATCAGCCAGCAAAATGTGTTTGACATTATTCTAGAATGTAAAAAGCGTTTTAAGACTATAAAAAACAGAAAATTTGAAAGTCGAAGAATCAGGATTTTTCCAAAGGAGTTAGTCCATGGTTTTGGTCAAAAATTTGAATTTTTTCCACCTTTTTTTTTTTAAGAAAAATAGGCCAGGAAAACATGTTTGATGATATTCGAGAAAGGAAAAAAGTGTTTTAAGACTAAAAAAATTTGACATTTTTCAACTTTTTATTTTAGACAAAATAGGCTAGGAAAATGTGTTTGACAATATTTTAGAAAGAAAAAAAGGCATTTTTAGACTCTAAAGTCACAAAGATCAGCCAGCAAAATGTGTTTGGCATTATTCTAGAGAGTAAAAAAGCATTTTTAGACTATAAAAAACAGAGAGTAAAAAAAGTTGAAGAATCAGGATTTTTCCAAAGGGGTTAGTCCATGGTTTTGGCAAAAAAAATTTGAAATTTTTTCCATGTTGTTATTTTTGGCAAGATCAACCAGCAAAATGTGTTTGACGTTATTCTAGAAAGTCAAAAAGCATTTTCAGACTATAAAAAACAGAAAGTTAAAAAAGTCGAAGAATCAGGATTTTTCCAAAGGGGTTAGTCCATGGTTTTGGTAACAAATTTGAAATTTTTTTCATCTTTTTATTGTAGGCTAAGTAGGCCAGGAAAACGTTTTTGTCGATATTCTAGAAAGGAAAAAAACGTTTTTTTGACTCTAAAATCATAAAGTTAAAAAGGTCGAAATTTTGGTATTTTTCCAAAGGGGCTGGGGTTGGTCCATTGTTCAAAAGTTGAAATTTTTTCCATGTTTTTATTTTTAGCAAAATCAGCCAGCACAATGTATTTGACGATAATTATTCTAGAAAGAAAAATAGGAGTTTTTAGACTCTAAAATCAGAAAGTTAAAAAATTCGAAAAATCAAGATTTTTCCAAAGGAGTTAGTCCATGGCTTTGGTAAAAAAACTTGAAATTTTTCCGTGTTTTTATTTTTGGCAAGATCAACCAGCAAAATGTGCTTGATGTTATTGTAGAAAGTCAAAAAGCATTTTTAGACTATAAAAAACAGAAAGTTAAAAAAGTCAAAAAATCAGGATTTTTCCAAAGGGGTTAGGCCATGGTTTTGGTAAAAAATTTGAAAATTTTTTCATCTCTTTATTGTCGGCTAAATAGGCCTAAAAAGGCATTTTTAGACTCTAAAATCACAAAGTTAAAAAAGTCGAAATTTTGGTATTTTTCCAAAGGGGTTAGTCCATAGTTTTCGCTAAAAAATTGAAATTTTTCCACGTTCTTATTTTTGGCAAAATCAGACAGGAAAATGTGTTTGAGGATATTCTACGAAGAAAAAAAGCATTTTCAGACTCTAAAATCAAAAAGTTAAAAAAGTCGAAAAATCAGGATTTTTCCAAAGGAGTTAGTCTATGGTTTGGGTAAAAAAATTGAAATATTCCTATGTTTTTATTTTTTGCAAGATCAGCCAGCAAAATGTGTCTGATGTTATTCTAGAAAGTCAAAAGGCATTTTTAGACTATAAAAAACAGAAAGTTAAAAAAGTCGAAAAAACTGGGATTTTTCCAAAGGGGTTAGTCCATGGTTTTGGTAAAAAAATTGGAAATTTTTCCATGTTTATATTTTTGGCAAGATCAATCAGCAAAATGTGTTTAGCATTATTTTAGAAAGTCACAAAGCGTTTTTAGACTATAAAAAACACAAAGTAGAAAAAGTCGAAACATCAGGATTTTTCCAAAGGGGTTTAGTCCATGGTTTTGGTAAAAAAATTTGAAATTTTTCCATGTTTTTATTTTTTTTGCAAAAAACAGCCAGCAAAATGTGTTTGACGATATTCTAGATATTCTAGAAAGTAAAAAAGCTTTTTTAAAATCTCGTACAAGGATGACTGTATAAAAAAACTATAACGAACAACAAGCTATACCATCAGTTCATATACACTGAGTTTAATTTTTATCTATGTTGTTGATACTTCAATTTCATGGGTGAAATTTGCCACTACACGTGAAAGATAACATAACTACACACTTCTCATCAGCTAGCAATTTGAAGAATATTTGTTTGTTCCCACATTATTTTGTTCATTCACAAAATCAACGAAACTACAATGATTTTCATGTTTGGGCAAAGGAAAGGTCATTATTGAATGCAGTGCCAAAATTAATGTCAATCACTATAAACAAAAATGCAAACTCAGAAACTCCAATTAAACAGTATACTAATGACAAGCTCAAAGAAAACTTCCAGAAAGAAACTTAAAATTACGCAAAGTCTAATGCCCGTTTTCTTCGGTCTTCAAGGTCATACTACACAAAATGGTTTATTGCTAGAAGTGTCGTCAATAATTTATGCCAACAATTACCACTTCAGTGATTCTCACGATGTGATTCTCATACTCAGCAACCAAGATGCAACTGGTAACTTACTTTTGAGCATTAAGCAGGATGACTAGGGTGACTATGGTGACTGGAATGACTGGGATTACAAGGATGACTGCATGGTTTGGATGACTGGAATGACTTAGGATGACTAGGGTTCATGACTAATATATATTACTGAGGATGACAAGGGTGACTGGTATAACTAGGGTGACTATGGTGACTGGAATGACTGGGATTACAAGGATGACTGCATGGTTTGGATGACTGGAATGACTAAGGATGACTAGGGTTCATGACTAATATTAATGTAAATGAGGATGACAAGGGTGACTGTGATTACTGCGATGACTGAGGTGACTGGGGTGGCAGGATCACAGGCATTGCAATGGTGACTTTGGCGACTAGGATGACTAGGTTGGGTGGGATAAGGTGAATGATTCTATAACTGGGATATATAGGATGAGTAGAATGACTCGGATACCTGTGGTGACTAGCATGGCAAGGGTGACTATGATGAACCTGCCATAAGTATAGGATAACTGGGTTGACTGGGATGACTGAGATGACTAGGACTAGGCTTATCCTCTGCTAGACACCCCAGTCACAGAGCAAAGTGTCTCATACTAGTTTAGAAGGTCCAGAAAAAGCTTTTGATACCTGGAATGTCTAAAACCACAAATGGGACACTGCCATCCTCAGCTGTCACTTTTGATGTCCTCCCTTTAATCATACAAATGTTTTGATATCCAACTTGTGATGGGTATGGAAATTTCCAAAACATTTCCAGATAGGAGGGGTTCTGTAAAATGGGCAGAAATGCAAGAGACAAATTATACAAAAAAAAAATTCAAAATGCCAAGTAGAAAGAAGAATATATAATAGTTTTCCTACCTACATCCTAACATGTATATATGGATCCCCTTTTTATTGCAAAAATTAATGTTTCCTAGCAGAAATAAATAAATAAAGCCTAATGAAGTTGATCTTTTTACTGACAAACCACAATCCCAAACAAACACCAGAAATATTTCTGGAACATGTATTGTAACAAAAAAAAGAAAATCAGGCATGAGCAAAACTAAACCGCAAGGAATGATGATAAATAAGATCATGGTTTTCTGGCAAACTCACATGTCTTAACATTTGCTGTGATTGATCATAAGACTACAAACATTCCCGAAATATCTCTTGAGTGTTCATGGTTTTGTCAGAGTTTCACATCAAAATTCATTGAAGATTTTTACAAAAAGACTACAAAAGCCTGCTAGTAGTTATCACCACAACATGTTAAAGGGTTCAATCTCCCAGCCAAAGCAACACTTGTTGGGTCTTTAGATCTGTTTAGAAAGTATAGTTACTATATAACTGGCTCTCTGCATGTACTCTAGATAGAAAGCCTTCTTGATCCCATCAACAGCAAACAATGCTTGGAGTTGAGGATTAGAGAAATTTAGAAGTGAGAATTGAAATCAGCAAGGTTTTGTCAAACACTGTCTAAAATCTGTTTAAATAACTGGGCCTTAGAAGTAACTGAGGAGTTCTTCAATTTTTTCTAACATCCCCAAATGGTTAGACGTTCTGGTCTTCTCAGATAAAGATAAACACAGTCGGCCCCAGGCAGTAACAAGCACCTCAACCAATCTGACTCTTGTTGGGCAAAAAAAAGCAATTCAATGGCAGACTACATACCTCAGCCTCCAGCAGTGCCCAGACCTGGTTTCAGTTGTTGAAAAGGTGGATAGCACTATCCACTGCATAACTTTCTATCCACTGGATAGTGTAATTGGTTTCCCTGGAAAACAATTCATCCGGTGGGTAGTGGTAGTGGTAGTGTTATCCAGTGTTTAACAACCGGGGCCTGATGTTTATCATTCCATAACTAAGGAATGGGAAGGAAGGGAAGGGCACCTCACCTGAGACCTAAGAGTCTTTACCCCTGTTTTTATTTCCATTGGGCAGGTCTGTGCCCAGAAAAACTAGCAAAAAAAGGAACGAGAGAGGAAGGGGAGCCATTTGAAGGGAACAAAAATAACACTATGTGGTTCCAAAAATTATCCAGACCCCCACCAAAAAAGGGATTTTTCCTTAGACCCCCCACCTCTCTGGAAATTCCAGTCAAGCTTCATACATTAACTAAAAATTTGTGGCCCTTTAAGAACCTCCCATCTATAGAGTGTTTTCACATGACGTCACGGCGGCCATATTGGTGTCCCAAAACAATGAAACGGCAGCCATGTTGGTGTCCCAAACCAAACCTCTGGGAGTTGAACTGTTTTCTTATGCAAAAGTTTTCTTTTGTTCCAATAAATTTGCATAAAGCTGGCCACATGAGTGAAAACACTCTATAACCCTTGAAAACTGAACTTACTCAATTTCCTAATGGATTCCATCTTAATCCGTTAAGTCCCCAGAGTGACCAACATCAATTTTCTATTATTAGTACACAATGTAATCAAGACACTGGGTAACAAAAATTAATAAAATCATCACTTAAGTGAAAAAGCTATGATCTTAAATCAAATTCTCTCCACAAGTATTTCAAGGAAATGTATGGAGATCAGTGTGGAGAATTTCAATGTCGATATTGGGGCTTAAAGGGTTAAAGGCTTGTTTATAGTGGAAAGTGCACTTAGCTTATCCAGTTTACAGGCCCACTCTTCCCAAATACTTAGAAACAAATAATTAAAAATATACATTTAACATAACAGGATTCAAAGTTCCAACTGGCAAGAGGCACCCAGTTGGTTATTTACAAGGGTGGCCGAGGATTTGTACTAAAGTCGACCTAGAACAAACCCAGCCAGAGCAAGACTCGAACCCGCAGCTGCTGGATCGTGAGTCTGATGCGCTGACGACACGACCAGGCTGCCTCCCGTTAGGGGTAAAAGGATGAAGGCCATGCAAGAAAAGAGGAAAAATAAACCACACTGTAGCTTGACATTTCTGCCTGCACTAGCTGCATTCAGAGATTCCAACCCTCTTGATTTGATTTGTTGTCTCCAGCTCTCCCAATTTTTATCAGATTCTACCTATTTATCATTAACCTCTGAAAACAACCGAAAAAATTGCTTATCTTAAGTATTGTTTTTGCGATCTAAGTGTAAAACGTTATGTATTACACTTTCCTTTCCTGTAAATTATGTTGCATCCAGTCTCTTAAATAATTGAACACTGCATTTTCTACAGACTCATAAGGCCAGCAGTCTATAGAGAAGGTTTAGAGTGTCTGTGAAGAAAGTACCAAGTATAACAGAGCCCATACCAGTACTGCCTTCCGCTCAATGCATAATTTATGCCTTGAGCACATTAAGTTTATAATGATTTTTCAAAGTGGCCAGGGTGTAAAAACAGTAAAAGAAATCTCCCTGTTTCTGAACATTGGATTAACAACAGCAAAGAAAAACCCCAAAATATCTGTGATAATAATAAAGACCTTATAGAATACCACAGAAATGATGTGGAAATGCAGGAACAGCTGCCACTTGAGGAGAAACTAAATTTGCAAAATTTCATGGTTTCATTTTCATTGGGAACCATACCCCCGGACCACGCTAGAGGCTTGCACCTTAGGAACTTGTATGAGTGCTTTTGGCGCTAAAAAATACCCCCTATTTTCCTCCAAAAGGGGTTGCAATCTCTGTACATGTAATTGGGCAAGTGAAAAAAAATTGAAATTATAAAAAAAAACATTTTGTTCGTCCACCCCTCCCGGGCTGACTCCTCTTCATCCAAGCCATTCTGACAGTAGCTAAGTTAACACTCTTATCTAAGCTACTACCATGTAGTTTCCTTAGCTCTAAAACTGCATTATAACCTTCAACCGTCATATCTTACCTTGACTATGATCAAAACTCTCCAAGGACGGGCAAGATCAGTGCTTTGTCACTAAGGACACAAGCCTTCTTGTTCCAAATAAAGTACCTTCTTTTTATCACGTTTAAATGATACAGAAAATAATCAGCCACTGAACTGAAAGACCAACCTGCGTTCTGACAGAATCCATGCTTTCATTTGAAGCAAGGGCGCCACAAGGCGCCATCTTGGTTTCCCCTAGTCTCAAAGCTCGGATCACTCACCGTTTCTGGGAATGGAGTCATCTTTCTACCGACGCTCAAAAATAAATAAATACACGCTCGAATTTTCAAGCGGTACTTCAACACTCGACGAGGACGACTCGATTTTCACTCCAAGACTCGACGAGGACTCGATGACTCTGCGAGGATGACTCGATGAGGCACCATAACTACAAGGGGATGACTCGCTGAGACACGGTTGACTCGACGAGGACGACTCAACGAGGATGACTCGGTGAAGTTGACTCGACGAGGACGACTCAACGAGACGATGACTCGACGAGGCAAGATGTGTCGACGAAGACTACTCGATGAGTCACGGCAAGGGATACTTGAACCTAGTAGTCAGGGTTGTTGACAATTGAAAGGGACATTTGTTTTGCTTTTTTTTTTTCCAGTATTTTAAATGTTAAATCTTTTTTGAAATTATGGTCATTTATCCAATTTTTATTCGGCTGTTTTATTTTACTCATCAATCCATTGTTCTGAATACTAAAGTTTCATTTCATTTTCATCTACATAATTATTATATGTATAAGTTAGTCAGCCTTTTGACTTTTTATAGTTCAGGAATAGACAGTACTAACGGTATTGGCGGTCTCATAAGAGAGATTAAGATTCATGTTTACGCCAAACGGCAAACATAAATTTGTACCACTTGACCAAGTTTTCCCCATATTTTCCGCTTATTCTTTATTGCTTCTACGCAAAAATAAGTATTTTTATGCCAGTGTTAACCATAGGAATCGTTCGGGACTGTTTTTATCTGCTTATTTTCTATGCTGAGAAATTCTCAAGTTGAGTC
The DNA here is from genome assembly GCA_942486035.1 of Porites lobata. Taxonomy (NCBI): domain Eukaryota; kingdom Metazoa; phylum Cnidaria; class Anthozoa; order Scleractinia; family Poritidae; genus Porites; species Porites lobata. Next base: position 133,409 of record CALNXK010000015.1, read on the forward strand.
TGAAGTTTGCCGTTTGCGGTAAACGTGAATCTTAATCTCTCTATAAGCGCGTTAACACGTTGGATCAGCCTGTGAACCCAACATTACTTTTCTCGTTTCTAAGAAATATGTTCTAGTGTTTCCAATGTACATGTTGCAGAGGGTTACCTATTTTCTGGCAGTAGCAGGAATAGTTGTAAGAAGTACAAGATTGGGAAGATTATCATTCAGAAAATACCTGTATGCAAGAATCTAGAGGTTTAAGAACTTTCTGGCGGAAATTTGCCATCCTAAAACTCACAAATATACTGAATATATAACAACCTTTTTAGCCCCAAAAACGAAAGAAATCAAGCAGGTTCTTAAAAAAGGAGTTTGAAGTTTGCAAATTGATAAGACAAGAAAATACTGTACCAAACTGTACCACTGTGAGTCTTGTAATTCCAGAACAAAAACAGGGTTATAAAAAGTACAGATTGTAATTGTCTTCATGGACCTTGCTGAAAGGCACCAAACTCAAAAAAATGTAGGTTCTTACACGCAGATTTGTACTGTAACCGATATGATTTTCTATCAAAGCTTAAACATTTTTTAAAATAGTATTGAAAAATCCACAATAATTAGTGTAATCATTGTAACAAGGCTGTGCTCTAGTTTGTATTGAAGGGAAACCCAGAGCTCTGAACCTGTGAAATCCAGAGTGATTTCCCCATTGCTCAAGAGCACAAAGAGGGTGCCAGGGGCTTTTGGGTACTGCTAGAGCACAGCCCTGAATATTTATATAATATGAAAAGAAACTACTCAACTTCCCCAAATTTCCTCTTTTTTTATTTACAATTGTCTTCTTCTTCTTTTTTTTTTTTTTGACAAATTATCCTTAATACTTTAACGAGCACCCTGGGAGCAATTTTGAGGCAAAACTGACATTCCAGCACCAACCATATCAGATAGGTTCACATGGAGTATTTAGCCATGAATAATATTTAATGCAGTGAACAATTTACTTTTGATTAATAATAAGGGGGGAGAGGAGAGCAATTTATAGTTGGAGAATTAGTTGAAATGCTGGGGGGGAGAGGGGCAGGGGGTAGACAGAGGATTTACAGTAACAAAAGCTAATTTTCATTTTTGTTGATGTTTTATGTTCTGCTGGCCTCTGCTCTGCTCCTGCTCTGTTGTGTTCTGCTCTGTAAGAGAAAAAAAAAGATACACGTAGTTGCTTGTTGTGTTAAGTTCTTTGCTATATTACAACCACAACTTTTTTTCTGAAGTATTCATGTAGCTCAACCAATCTCCCTCCCCCTCTTTTACACTTCTTATTCACTTTCCGCAGAACCTTTACTTACATAAGACGAGAAAAGGAGAGTGACTTCTATACTTTTTGTGGGTCAATAAAACCCCTCTTTTCAACTTTTTCAACGATAATTTTACACTTGTATTAAATGAATGTGTTCCCTGTGTTAAATAATTTCACCATTAATTTTTTTGATGACTCGAGTATATTTTTCCATGGCTATTGAAGCTTCAATTGCTCATGTCTTGAGGGACAAGTTTGAAGGCCATCAATTCTGAATTATATTTGACTGTCTTGTTTTCTTCTTCTTCTTCTTTTTTTTTAACTTTTTAACTTCCACCTATGTTGAGAGTTATTTCACTTCTTGGAAGTTCCCTACGCTTGCTACATGTCTAATTATCTATAAGTGAAACCTGACTTTTCAACGCACCTTTAGACATTACTTTGAAAATTCAACTCCTTGAATGCTTCCTGCACACACCTGAAATGAAAAAAAAAAAAGGTGGAAGTATGTCTTTCTAGAAAGACATACTCCCACCACCACAACAAGTGCTCATGGAAAGAATCCTACGCGAGGTTTTTTATTTCCTTAAATTTGCTTTCCGGTGTGAAACATTCTTTTTTTATTATTCCCAATTCAATTTATTCCTCCTATAATCTCTCTTAGCAAATGGTGCAGTTTTATGCACTCATGCATTTTTGGAAGAACACGATCAGTATCCTCAGCGAGTCAAGGCCCAGAATCCTCAGCGAGCCAAAGACCAGAATCCTCAGCGAGTCAGAATCCAGAATCCTCAGCGAGTCAAAGCCCAGTTCCAAAAAACCAGACTCATTCTCAGCGAGCCATCCAGATTCATTCTCAGCGAGTCAACTAGACTTATCCTCAGCGAGCCATCCAAACCTATTCTCAGCGAGCCCACCAATCATGTTCTTGGCCAGTCAAGACCCAGAATCCTCAGCGAGTCAAGGCTTAGAATCCTCAGCGAGTCAAGACCCAGAATCCTCAGCGAGTCAAGACCCAGAATCCTCAGCGAAGTCAAGACCCTGAATCCTCAGCGAGTCAAAGCCAGGCTTATCCTCAGCGAGTCATCAGGACCTATTCTCAGCGAGCCATCTGAACCTATTCTCAGCGAGCCATCTGAACCTATTCTCAGCGAGCCATCAAAACCCATTCTCAGCGAGTCATCATGAGCTATCATTGCCTGCCAATCAGACCTTTTTCTAACCTATTGTCATTTTTTTTGTTATTTTTGCTAACAGAGTATCTTTTCGTATACAAAAAGATGCGCAAAGTCATCTTAGATAAAAAAATACATGCAATGAGAAGAGGGGTGCAAAAAAGCCTTTTTGTTGATTATCGATTGATTGTTCCTTTTTTTGATAGTATTTTCCTACATAGTCATCAATAATCGGAGTCATACATATTTCACAACCTTACATGTGCATGTAACCAAGCAGAAAAAAGACAGTCAGTTTAGGCGTTTAAACTTATTTTGTTGTAATTAACCCTTAAGTTCAAACTCAGGTTCTGCTGTATCAGCTGCTTAATTTATTTGAAAGTACATTAGATAATAAATTATGCAGGGAAGACTTTGCCTACTCATTTTAAATCAGAAAAGTGAAAGGTCTTCATGAACTTTTCTTCCTTCAGGCATTAAAGTCCTTTGAGAGCACATGTCTTTACATTCTCTACATGGTTCACTCTTTGGCTTTCACTTCAGTTTTCTTCTATAAAATATCTGTCACTGGACTTCTGGTGTCTGGAATTTTCTTTCTATGAGAACTTCAATAAGCCTGTATTTAATATCCTTTCATCTATTTGCTTTTTTTTCCTTCAGGCATTAAAGTCCTTTGAGAGCACATGTCTTTACATTATCTACATGGTTCACTCTTTGGCTTTCACTTCAGTTTTCTTCTATAAAATATCTGTCACTGGACTTCTGGTGTCTGGAATTTTCTTTCTATGAGAACTTCAATAAGCCTGTATTTAATATCCTTTCATCTATTTGCTTTCTTCTTAGACATGTTTGTATGTCTGTAATAACTTCATCTGTTTTCTGATTAGTTAACTCATTTTCTTCACACTTGATACACATGGTTTCTTCACCAAGAGAAGATTGTTTTTCTTGATTCGCAAGGTTTCTTCACCCTGTTGTATTCCTCTAGATAATTTCATTATTTATTTTTTTTTTTTTGCTGTTAACTTTATTACAATTCCCTTCTCTTGTTCCTCTTGTGTTTTCCATAATATTGCGAAAAAGAAGACACCGACTTGTCAGCACAACATATTTTACTACTACATAGAGTATGTATGCATTTTACTGCTACCAGTGATGTTGATGTCTTTGTGTTTCTTTCTGACATCTTTATGAGAATCTTGAAAGTAACCTCATTGGTCTGTCTCTGTATCTTGACAAATAGCTCAAGTGTCATCAACACATTACCGGTGCACAAGTTTGCTCATTAAGATATGGATGAGAACAGATCATATGGGTAACATGTGTAAGAGCATGCAAAAGCAAGTACATGGAAAATGTACTTACTTTACCAGTTTAAGGACATACATTACTAATATTTCTATCTATAAATACATTTCCACAAATGTAATGGACTTCCATGACAGTGCTAGCAATACTAGTATGCAATATTTACGCAACATTATAAGCTTTTACTCATTACGTTTTTGCAATTTAGGACTAAAAATGGTTTAAATTTCACCAATTTAACTTTAACATGAACATTAATTTCAATTTTATGTTAATTTTCCCATTTAATTTATATGTAGGGTTTATATTTATATGTATTTTATTATTGTTAGCAGACTAAAATGCTCAATATTGAGCAACAGAGCTGTCTGGCATATACAGTGTAAGTTATTATTTTTGGTAATATTATTACTGGTGTTGGTGCTTGAGTAGTACATGTACATGTAAGTGGTGCTATTACAATAAAAGAGAACAAACAATAGGTATGAAAACTCCTAAATGGGCACCTTTTCGCTCTCTCTCAGTTTCTTCTATCACCTTTGTTGTTATTTGCCAAATTTATGTTATGAATTTTTTTTTATTTGCAGGAAAAAAGATTGATTACTGACCATTCTTCAGGAAATGCAAGAATTTCAGTCCAAACACATCCAACAAATTCTTCCAAATAGATTTTAATATTAAAATTTGTTTTGTTTGAGAAATGGCAGTACTATAAAACTGCATTTTCCCCTTTAGTCTATAGCATGTCCTTACTCAATGAATTGGTCTCTTCATGGGTTAATCAGCAGTTAAAAAGAAATAATAACAGTCTGTAATAATAAAGAGATTTCTTCCATGAAACACTCACCTATGCATGGCTGCTTCAAAACAACTGTCCTAATGTTGTCTCCATAACAAAATTCTTGTCTCTCAGTCTGTAAAAAGAAAGAAAGTACTTCACCTGTTATCACATTTACATTATTTGTAATACAGACATTGACCCTTTATTTAAATTTAATCCCATCTTGGTAGACTCTTTTTTTATCTATATCTTCACTTTTTAAATGTAGTCTCCCTCATAGCATCTCTATCTTGTATGGCACTCCTCCCCAAGAAATGGTTGCTCACATTTGAACCACATTCTTTTCCTGATTTCAGCCAATCACAGCTACTGTTCTTTATTCTGAAACTACATGTATTTCATGCCACATTATAATATGAGACCGATACGACCCCAAGGACAGCAGATTTTGATACTATATATGCTGCAGTTAAAATCAATTTCAGATTAATCAGTATTTAACCTACTTTGATTCTGCATTTCTTTTCATTCCTAGCTCTAGTATTATCAATGCATGATAACATGTGCAGTATCTCCAAACAGTGGAATCTACATTAATTTAAACTGATTATTCTATTCATACCACCCTTTCTGAATTTGGTTTCGATTGTGACGTTATCACTTCTGAGAAACATTGAAAAATAATGAATCCAACGGAAGTAACACAGTCAATCCGGACCCGGTATTAGATTCACTTCTGTTTACTCGAGAAAGGTGCAAAACTTTTGGGTCAACACGCTAGATAAAGTCAGTCTCATGAAAAAACATCTGGATTAACGAATCACCTATATAATTAATAAGTAAGAGGAATACATCCATGCATGTATGGAATGAAATAATCTCAGATATTTGTGGGGACCCACATATTTAAAGAACTTGAAGGAAGCGTGGAACAAGCAGGCAGATAAATAATTTTGTTTGTAAGGCAAAACAATATATCTAACGCTCGTTCTGACTATCTAAAAGAGGAGATTCCAGAGTATTATGCAACAATACAAACAAACCCATCTTTGGTCAGAAAATCATGGAAGCGAAGCATCACCTGGATTGCAATGCACCACTTGAATGGGGTCACAGCAAAATTTCTTTTCCTTGAGTACTCGTTGTTGCACTTATCTGATATTATTATTCATTCAAAATACATGCATAATTCACCATAACCAGTTACTGATGACCATATTTGGAAAATTTTTTTGTGCAACGAGGAAATGTCATGAAAACTGCAGCATTCTTACAGGTTAAGGCACCGTTACCATGAGCACCTGGGGATGAGGTTGAGTTGTTTTGGTTGAGAATATAAAAATGGCGGACTCTTAACTCTTTTCAAGAGTAAGATTTACAGCTGGAACCAGGCGAAATAATAGCATAAAACATAGCAAAAACAGCAAGAAGACAACTCGGAGGGCGACATATGCTTTTTGGAGAATAACTGTGGACCTGGACAAACCTAAACGTACACTATCGAAGATGAACTGAACATCGATGTAGGTTTCCATGTTTTAGCTATGTTTATAAACAAAGAATTATTTTGAATGAATAATAAAGCAATTAATGAATTCGGCTTTCGTGGGATATGAAGAATTAAGCAGATTTCGGAGGGTGTTATCCACGGCCTTCGCCTTTGGTTGATAACACCCTCCTCGGTCATATCCTACTCAGCCTCATTCATTAATTGCTAAATGAATCGCGGCGATTTACTGGCTACAAGCTTATAAAGTGCGAATATCTTATAGTTTTGAAAACAAGCTTTGAAAAATGTAGTTGGATGCTGATATGTAGCGAGTATTACATAGGATCGAGGACAGCATTAACAGCTTAGTGTTACGCGCTAACCTTTACTTGATTATGAATGAGCTTACCTTAAACCTCTGGTGCGAATTTTATGTACTAGTAAGGTCTTGAAACTGGTATTATAGCCCTTTCACAATAGTGACGCCGCCATGCTAAGCCAGAGAGGACGCGAATTCGATATCCACGTTGGACACGTGAGATGCCCATATATGGGTTTTGGCGGTACAAACAATGGGAGCACAGAACACATTTCCGGCGGCATATTTTTAACAGGGTGGTTAAAGATAACATGACACGGTCACATCAAACGTTCATACAAAACCAAACTGCTATGTCAGTTTCAATATTTCATCAATTTGCACAAAAAAGTCTGTTCTTTTATGGGTAATTGACCTGTCGACCCTCTGCTGGAAACATGTGCCATCAAATCCTCAGGATAGCTGTTCGTCAATGGTTAATTTTTGGGAAATATGTCACAAAAAAGGAAATTAATTATTCGCTGTGATACCGGAAGTTACTTATTAAATACACCAGAAAATTTAAAGCCATTCTTTTTCGCTCGGGTCGACACATGTCGCAGACGCTATAAATTGTAAGCAAACTTATCCATCAAATCCGTTGGAAATGGACCTGGATTATTTTACTAGGTTAAGACAGGGCCCTGTAGATCGACTTATCAGATGGCTGCAGCATCGCAGTTTGCTGGCGAATCCTCTCCACTGCTCTGGTTGCAACAGGGATATGGAGTTAGTTGAACGCGAAGCAGGACACGTTGACGGTTATCAATGGTTTGTTTCCTTCTCTTTTACTATTATTATTTATTTTGTTCTCATACAAATACCAAATTCAACCTTGCTTGATCAACATTGGTTCTTCGACATCAAAGGGGCAGAAAATTTTAAGACATATATCTTTCTATTTCACATTAATCAAAAGTCTAGATCCCGGGGTCTAGATGCTATGATTATAAAAGACGAAAGAGTCCAAAAGCGTGGGCACGTGGGAATCAGTCCAAACAAAGGGGTGTTGCCACCGAAAAAGTGGAGACAGGCGAAAGGTCGTAGATTTTTTTGGAGGGAAAGGGGTTTTTAAAAGAATTGAAAAAGGGAGTTCCACTGTTTGATTGTTTGTTTGTTTCTTAAAGGGGCTCACGGCAGTCCAGTTCATTTTGTTTAATTTTGCCGATTACTCGCCCTCAATCGCTATGGAACTTGAAGTAAGCAAAGAAATTACATGTAAATGACAAAATCAGAGATCCGACACAAACAAATATGTCTCCTGAGCATTATTTTTGAAGTTGCAATCAGCAGGGATCAAATTTGAAAAACTGTTACTGCTGAACAGTTTTCAAAAACCTTAATTTCAATCCGTTTCAATCTTCTTCAGTTTTGCCCATCCGTGGCATCTGTTGTTTCTGTTATGTTATTTTAACCTTCCTTTAAAGATTTAAGTGGTTATTTTTATGTTTCTCTTAATGTAACGGGCATTTTGTAATTTCCTAATTTGGCTGAATTTCGTGATTTCTCCTTTTCATCTGTTTTTCTTCAGCGAGGCCGGTAAAAAACGATCTCGCGTGGACTTAGTTTTTTTTAATCTTTTCTATAACCTTTTCTATATAGGAGATGTACAACATGTAAGAAAAGGCGCAGTCTGAGAACAAACAGTTTTTTTGGAGAATTTCCAAAAATAAGCATGGGTGAGCTCCTTCTCTTGATTTATTTCTGGTCGATGGACGTGACCAGGGAAAAGACGGCCAGAATGGTGTCAGTGAACGTAAATCTCGTGTGCCGGGTCTTTCGGCGTTTAGAAGATGCATGCTCCCTTGACATAGAGAGGAATCCATTTATCCCTTTTGGAGGGACGGCAGTGATCAAGTGCGATGAAAGCAAATTTAATCACAAAGCTAAGGTGAGGAAAAAGAGAAATATGGTCAAACGAAAGCTTGGTAGAATCGGTATCCGGGGGCCTTGAATTTAACTATAAACAAGAGCTCTTATTATTATAGAGTATCCTGATGCACCATTAGTAGACGTTACACAGTTATCAAAGTCAGTTACATAACAAAAATAACAACTTAAATCATTTAAATGCGCAATTCCAAACGACATCTCGAAATGCGCAGTATAGCAATGGTAAATTAAATAACTCTATTAATTGATTCCTTAAGTTTGCATATCCCTGAAAAACGCACGTTACAAAGAAAGAAGGGGAAAAAGAACACCCAATTTTACACGTGACAAGAATTCAAAAGCCGTTTTGTAGTGCACTATAATAGGAAACAAGAATTTAACTCATAATTCATTTTCCCGTTTCCTTTTTAAGTTCAGTCCTTTTCTGCGATTAAGAAAAATAATAATCGCGATCTTGATCCGATCTTTGATGTGGTCAATTAAAGGATAGGTCTCAAAGCAAATCATGGTCAGCAAATTCCCCAACCAGCTAAAGATAATTGATTTCAGTGAAGTTTTTGCAATATTAAGTGTAAAGTTTTTTTATTTTCTCATAACAGTACAATAGAGGACGTCGTGCACCAGACTCATGGGTCTTTGGTGTGATCAACACTGAGACGAGGCCTTCCCGGGGATTTTTTCAAGTCGTGGACAGACGCGATCGTGCGACGCTTTTGCCGATTCTGGAGAGGTGCCTCCAACCTGGAAGCGTGGTGTACACCGACGACTGGGGAGCGTACAGCAATCTCGAACGCCACCTTCCCAATCATGTCGGCCATCATCACGTTGTGGTCCACCGTGACAACTTTGTTGATCCGGCTACTGGAGTCCACACGCAGGAAGCGGAGTCTGCCTGGGCTACCCTGAAGTTGCCGATCAAAGGTCGGAGGGGGATCGAGCGTCGCGATCTGCAGTCATACTTGAATGACAGAATGTGGAGACAGTGGAGAGGGCTGGATAATATCATCGCCAATTTTTTGCCCGTTATTGCCTCACAGTATAGGGACTATTCAGTGTGACTGGAGCAGTCGATTAATACTTAAGCCAAGGTTTATTAATTATGTGCAAAATACATGTTAAGGTGTTTCAAGAAGAGTTTGTATATATCGTACAACAAATTTAACCAATTTCAAAATCTTAATAGGTGTCAAAGCAAGATTATTTATAAGGCAGTAATTATATCAGCTTTAAGGTGTTTCGATATAGTTTTCAGAGGCCATACCGATATTTTTCAATCGCTTTAAAAGTGATTTCATCCTTGACTGATCGCTATAAAATTTTCACCAATGATTAACTATAGATTGCAATTTGTCAAAATGTAGGTTTTAGTAAATTGATATTACTATGACAAATATCGATTTTACTTAAAACCACATTTTCACAAATTTCAATCCATAGCCAATAACTGGTGAAAATTTTATAGCGATCAGACATAGAAAAATTAAAACCACTTGTAAGGCGATTGAAAAATATCGGTATGGCATCTGAAAAACTGTATCGAAACACCTTAATTGAGCCTTAAAGTTAGAAATTTAAAGCTTACATCAGTTGCATTGGTGGAAATCTGAATCACTTGATTAAAATTGCTCTGTTAAGTTTGTAGATAAGTGTACTCGAAGATCACATGTTGATTAAAAAAAACAAACGGAAAACATAGAAGAAGAAAAGAAAAAAGGGAAATGGCGATGATTATACTCACAAATGCCTAAGGGTTATATCGTTTAGTTGTTAGTAAGTATACCGAGCCTTACCGAGTGTCCTTTTTTCCCGTCTCCTTGTAATAATAGAAGTCTACATTAATTAAATGTGATCAATGTGGAATCTGCCTGTCTTTTTTGAGTCACGTTTGCCTTAATGAGCGAGTGGTAATGGGTCCGGTTTCCGTATTACTTTTCGATTCAATGCAGGCATGGAATAAACGCCGGCTCTTATACGTGAAGTTGTTAACACCCCCATACCCCCCCCTCCCCTACCCCGCTAAGGGTGAGCCTCAGTTGCTCAGCAACTTTTGACAATTTCTACCACTTTGAGCATAGTGAGCACCTTTTTCGGTTTTGGACAACTTTGTTTACAAATTAAAACAAAAATCGGGCGACTTTTTCAAAAAAACCTAGTCTGGAACATATCCCGTAAGCGACCGCCCAAAATGTCAAGCCCAGTTGGTCGCTTACGGGAGGTGGTCGCGTAGCAGAGTTCAGACATGATGGGTATCATGTTTTTCGATTGTGCTACGTCTACAAAAATGGTGCTTCTTTTAAATTGAAGCGAAAGCAAAATTAACCGAAGTCAAAAATGAACGAACCTTAACGGCAAGTGTACATGTGGTTTCAAGAGGAGCAAGGTTGGTGTCTGGTAACTTATACTGCACTACTACAAAATTAATGTACCTCCGTTTTTGGTAAAGAAGAAGTCAAGGGATGATTGCTTGAGCTACTTTAGATAAGAAATACACAGCACTATACAATTTTTCCCTCTATTATCTGTCAAGTGATCGCTCACGAGAGTTAAAAAAAAGGAGCAAATTTCAAATTTTTGGCTCTAAAGGTGGTCACGGTCGCTTACGATGAGTGTTTGATCCAAATATAGAAATGTAAAGTTATAACATTTTGGAAAACTGGTCGCTTACAAGAGGTGGACGCAAGGCTCCACAATACCAAGAAAGCTGTTTGAACGCCTGGCTAATTAACGTTTTAGTAAAACAAGCGAAGCAGAATGCTAGATAGTTTAATAACCCTTTTTGTGCGATTGAGTTTTCTGTTGCCAGTCAGCGCCACTGGCGGGACGACAATTTCCAAAATGGCGGCCACGAAATGTAAAAACTCGTTAAGGAAAAACGTTTTTCTAACTCTGAAGTCGACTTGTGGTCAAAGGAAGCTGGAAACCCTGTCAGATATGCAAAAAGGATGGTAGCAAATTTACAAGAGCCAAAGCAACTTTTAAGCAACTCTTTGAAAATGTTTGAGCAACTTGTATAAAGGCAGAACATAGGCTTTCAAGATAAAGGCATTTGAACTTTTCTTGAATAGAGAAAATGGATTTGCACAAATTTACTCATTGTAAATATGTCGCAAATATGTAAATACTGAGGAGTAATATATGGCAAACAGGACCTGTTTTGATATGCAAATTTGGCACTCACCTTCTTTGCTAAAAATTTACTCCTCAGCATTTTTATATCAGTTGCGACACACCATAAAATTCCGAAAATAAGCCCCTCCACGTAAAAACCCCTCGACATATAAGCCACCCAAAGTCATAACGCAAAAACTCTCCGTTAAATAACCCTTCCAAATACAAGCCCCCCCCCCCACCCACCCCCTCAGGGGCTTGTACTTGGAAGTTTCCCTCAAATACCAAGTAAAACAAAGCAAAAACGGTAATCCTTCCAACTATAAGGCTAGCCCAATCGATTTTTGAAACGCAAATTTTTCCCTCATAGATAACCTAATCCGAAGATTAACCCCTCCATAAGCCCCTCAAAAATGGCCTTTGAAAAATATAAGCCGCGGGACTTATTTTACGGTATTTGCAAAGAGCAGCAAATTTGTGCAAATCCATTTTCTCGTCCAGTGATAGAACAAGCTCTACCAGTCAGTAAATTGAAGTAAGAGAGTGAAGATAAATCCCTTATAACGAGGTAATTAACGTGTACTTCTACTTGTAGACCCACGTGCACCTGATAAGGGATTTGCCGTAACCATATTATGCATGCAACCAACAATAGGCCCAAAATATAGGCCACACCAACCAATGACAAAAACATTATTTACCTTTAAAAATAATAAAAAAATTCCCAGAAAGCAAAATTTTCAACCTTCTCAGCCTAGCTTGGAAAAACTTAAGCTCTTATACGCCGGTTTTTACTGTAAACTGGAAGAAGCGATGTGGACCCGCGCCGGCGATTACGGGCGGCTCCTGGGCAAATGGGTTAAAGGAAAGCAAAAAATTTGTTTTGTTTAAAGTTTTTTAGACCATATGGACCGCGTGCGTACTTGCCAATTAATGGTCACTCTAGGTCCCTGAGTTTTAGTGCCATAACAATAGTAACAATAATAATGATAGTGATGATGATAATGATTGTGGCACTGTGTTGTCCTCTGAGTTTGTTTGGTTTTATGAAACACTACTATAGCGCTTATTCTTGGCAATAAACGCTAAAATCTTGTTATATCTCTGGACATACAATGCTCGAAGATCACATGTTCAATAAAAAAAATCAAACGGAAAACAGAGAAGAAGGAAAGAAAAAAGGGAAATGGCGATGATTATACTCACAAATGCCTAAGGGTTATATCGTTTAGTTGTTAGTAAGTATACCGAGCCTTACCGAGTGTCCTTTTTCCCGTCTCCTTGTAATATTATAAGCCTACATTAATTAAATGTGATCAATGTGGAATCCGCCTGTCTTTTCTTAGTTACGTTTGCCTTAATGAGGGAGTGGTAATGGGTCTGGTTTCCGTATTACTTTTTGATTCACCGCCGGTATGGAATAAACGCCGGCTCTTATACGTGAAGTTGTTACCCCCCCCCCCGCCCCCCCTCCTACCCCGCCACGGGTGAGCCTCAGTTGCTCCGCAAATTTTGACAACTTCTACCACTTTGAGCAACTTTTTAGGTTTTTGACAACTTTTTGTAAAAAACAAAAATCGGGCAACTTTCTCAAAGAAACCCAGTCCGGAACATCCCGTAAGCGACCGCCTAAAATGTCAAGCCCAGTTGGTCGCTTACGGGAGGTGGTCGCGTAGCAGAGTTCAGACATGATGGGTATCATTTTTTTCGATTGTGCTACGCCTACAAAATGGTGCTTCTTTTAAACCGAAACGAAAGCCAAATTAACCGAAGTCAAAAATGAACGAACCTTACATGTGGTTTCAAGAGAAGCAAGGTTCGTGTCTGGTAACTTATACTGCACTAGATACAAAGTTAATGTACTTCCTTTTTTCCTAAAAAAGAAGTCAAGAGATGATTGCTCGAGCTACTTTAGATAAGAAATACTCAGCACTATACAATTTTCCCCTCTATTATCTGTCAAGTGATCGCTTACGAGAGTTAAGAAAAAAAAAAAGCAAATTTCAAATTTTTAACTCTAAAAGTGGTCATGGTCGCTTCCAAGAGGTGTCAGTCAGGTTCCTATCCAAATATAGTAATGTAAACTTATAACATTTTGGAAAACTGTTTGCTTACAAGGGGTGGACGCAACTCAAGGCTCCACTATACCCAGAAAGCTGTTTGAAAGCCTAGCTAATTAACGTTTTAGTAAAGCAAGCGAATCCTGTTATATCTCTGGACATACCATCACAGGTTATGAAATCGGACTTCTTCGTAACCCGTGCTACTATTAAAATCTTAAAAATGTTTTTCTCATACAATCACCTTGCGCCTGAAGGACACCTTACTTTTAGCGGCAATTAACCCGATAATACGGATAGCAGCTAAATTTAAATTCAAATTCAATTAAAGCTAGTATCAAAATTACAGAAAATGTATGGAAAATTTGAGGTTTTCTAAAAACTGATCACGGACTTCTTTGCACTCCAGATTTAGTGTATTGTTTCTTTGAACTCGTAATTTACTCTTTTAAAATAGAAATCATCATCATAGTGTTAACCTTAGATTTGAAACAAGTTTTTTTCCTATGATTATAACTGGATAGTTTAACACGAGGCATAATAGATAAAAGCGCATGGATGTTCTTTAGCATTAGAAACTTTTTTTGATAATTATAGTCTTGCCTCTCTAAGAAATCTTAACTCGGACTCGACGTAGACAGATAATGCGTAATTGATATTAGGTAGGACTATTTTTTTTTGTGTGCGTATTTTAATGAATTTTTGTTTTATTATGTATTACATTTTTTTACACACTGACTTATCAACACGTTGGAAAAATACAAAAAAAGGAAAGGAAAACTAAACATTTATACATCGCAGATTAACACACAATTACATACTTACAAAAAAGAAACAAACGAAACAAACCCCAGTACCTTCTTTTCTATTTACATGAAAAAAAAGTAAAATAAAATAAATAAAAAATAAAGATTAATTAAGAGATCGTATGCTAATCAGATTTATATTTGCTCCATTTCATATTGTGGGTCTCCAACTTAGACCCTGTTTACATGTAGTGGGGGACCCCGGCCTAGTGGGGTAAGTTTCTTTTGTTTTGTGTCCCCCAGAGCGTGAAAACAAAAGCAACCAACCCCACTAGACCGGGTTCCCCCACTCCATGTAAACAGGCCGTTATTGTTTGACTTAGCGATCATTGTCTCTGTTAAGAAGACAGTATTAATTTTGGAATGAAGAACTCTAATGGAGGGAGGATATTTGTTCTGTCTACAAGAGTATAGATAATGTTTTACCAGTAATAAAATATGATTCACAAATATCTCGTCCTCACATCCAATAATACCAAACAGTATATCTTTGTCTGAAAGATTTTCAATCTTGGCTTTATGATCAACAAGCCATTTTATAACCTCAGACCAGAAATTTAGGTAGGACTATTGTATTAAAGAGAAGGTCTATTTCCGACTGATTGTTCCCCTGTCACATCTGGAAGGCGACGCCCAAAAACTCTACTTCTTTACAGCTTGGTATCATCCCGATAGATGAATAGAGATCGCGGTTGCCTCTCTTTTTTTTCGTCAGCTCTTTACATTTGCTTGAATTGCAACACATTCCTTCTGTATTTCTTGTACACAAGAAATGTCTTTCGTGGTCTTGATTATCAGTATTTAAAATAGATGACAGGCCGCCTTATATTATATTCAGTTGTAATACCGTACTTGTATTTGGTTTTTATTGTTCTCTGTATAGATGTCTGTGTGTCTGAGTCTGTAAATTCATGCACTAATCAAATGAAATCCCCACCCCACAACCCCCGTAATAGAGCAGGAATTAAAGCACCTAAGCCGGGGATTTAACGCGTATATTAACGGCGTGAAGTCTCCGGGGAGTAATTTAACACGTAATTTTAGCGGGGATTTTAATAATGCATCGGAAGTTACCTTTAGTTATTATCCGGGATAGTCCCTTATATAAGCCATATAGGTATGTGCCGGCCCAAAGGGTGTGGTTTTTGGGTCTTGGTTTCCGTCCTTTTGCTAAATCAGTCGAATTTGCCGAAAGCCCAACACAAAAATAAAGAAACGGTTAAGGAAACTGTTAAATGTATTCTAATGTATTCATAATCGTTGAATTGAGTTCGGCACGGCAGTAGCACGACGTTTGAAAAGGGCCTAAGCAACCTCGCTGGAGATATTATGCACGATGCCGTTGTTTAATATTAAAACCTTTCCCTGATCAGTGTCACCTAGATAAAGAGCCCTTATTTTTTGTTCTCCCAACTTTCTTTTCCCTTCAAAATTAAACACAACACAATGGGAAACTTCTTCATAAGTTTAATTTGCCTTTGAAATATCTTTATTCTATTGACGGAACCGCTCCCTTGATTAATAAACAGACACACTTACATCCTGTCCCTTAAAAATTGAAATACAATCAGTGATAGGCTTCCGCAATTCGGTCTCGTCATGTCTATTAAAATCAAGGCTTGAAAATTATCTGAAACATTTCAACGACTTCAACCACATTGATCTTATTTCTTATAAAAACTTTTTTTTGTGGGAAAAGTAACCTAAAAACATACTTTACAATAATCAAACTTTAGAAAATGACCACAACTCATAACGCTGTTCTAAAGATCGGAGGTAATTTAATCGAAAAACAAAGCAGAATAAACCCACAACAAGGTGAATTCTGCAATATAGGAATCAGTCGTCACAATGAGAACTTGTCGGACACAGTTTAGAGGTCAAGAGTTGAGCTTATTAGCAAACTGGAATAAAATTTATACACACGCTTTGAAAAGATGTAAAGTTTAAATGTATGATGGGGAAAAAGACTGAACAAAATCAAAATAAGTAGCCCTTTGCAGATAAACGTAATGATGGATCAAAATTGGCTTTTGTGGTTTTGGGTCAAGAAAAACAAACCGATTAGGGCTTTTTCATTTTCCGTTACGTGAGAGTACTAGTGCTGGACTGTTTAGGTACAAAAAGATCATTTCATTTTTGACACGCCTGTGTTGAAGTGCCCATAACCTGAAAATGTGTATTTTTTTAATTAAAAGTACACAACGTTTTCTTGAAATGTACGATCAGCGGAACGGTTGTACTAAAAAAAAATTCTTAAGATATGGTCATTTTCTAAATTGAAAAAGACCCAATTGTCTTAAGACGGTCAGGTAGAAATGTCTTGTTAATGGTAATATAATAAACATTTTTAGTCTATTGGCACTTTCTGTACGCGGTAGTCCAGGAACATAAAGAAACACCGTCACTCGTGTTTAAACTCAATAATAATAATGTGAATGACGACGTCATGGCCATGCACGGTATCCACGCTAGTCTCCACAATCTGCCCCTCACAAAGGGTCGAGGGTGATGGGGTTGGAAATACATTTAGTTTCCCTCCTGACAGGAATGCAAACCTGTAGATGAAAGTTAATTTTAAGGTGTTAATATCCTTTTCTACTATAAACAGTCGTTTCTTAAAGGAAGAAGGTCAATTGAGGTTAGTAGCTTCTGCTCACTGCTTCTTTCTGACAATACCAAAGCATAACGCCTGCATCCAAGTGATAAACAGAATGATACAAATTTATGGTCAATAACGCACAAGTATCAGGCTTTATCGACAAGATAGTAGTAGTAAAAGAGATAATGCTCTGCTAAGTTATGATCTTAAGGTTACGATCTCTCTTTCTTTTACAGCATGTTCTGTAGAAGTATTTTGCAAAGCATCTTATTATCTGTAAACCCCGTTGACTAGAAGACTTACCTTGCTTTCACAGTGATAGGTCTCAAACCAGTGACTTTGTGAAGGTAGATTTTTCTGCCTCTTTGGTCCCACCTGCAGATAAATTGGTTTCGGTCGAAACCAAACATTGGACAGGCCACTGCTTTTAGCTCTCCCGTTTTCACTTCCCCCACTTCCCACTTGAATACTTGTATTTGTTTGATCACGCGCCTAGTGTTGACGGTCACCTTTGATAGAAAAACTAAGTTAGTAGTCTATCATCCATATTTGATCAGTTCCCATAAGCTACCACATATTCAACACTCGAAGTTGACCTCACCAAATCAATACAGTTAAAAACTTTCCTAAGCGACCACCTCTTTTTCGCGACCACTTTTGGGGAGTTACATGGTTTTCATACCCGTGTGGCTGCCATACGACATGCAACTATATCCATCTCGTAATTTATTTCTCGCTGTAAAATCTCGTCCAACAGAGGCATTTCAGTACCTCTACTAGAGACAGACAGCAAGCGACCACTGAATCATCGCATCTGGGGTGGTCACTTAATATTGGGAGATTTAATCCACTTAATTTGTTTAACCACTCACTGATAAGCTATAACGACAAAATAGGCTTTTTGCAGCTAACCATTCTTGTTGTACAAAACTGCCGTACTGGAGAGCAAAAGTAGCACTGGGACAAGACAAACAAACACATACATAATTTTAAATGGTAATTCCCTTTATCTGTCTTGTCTCAGTGCGACTTTTGCTCTCCAGCACGGCGGTTTTGTACCATGTGAATGGCAAGCTGGAAAGGGCCTCTTAAACAAAGCAAACCTGTGAAGTTCCTAATAAGTGTATCCCCAACACAATTTAAGGTGTCGACCTAAACCTATTAAGTCTGCTCCTCTGTTTTTGCGATAGTATTCATCCACGCTTTCTTTCATTCATTCGTTCATTCATTCCTTCATGCCTTCACTTATTCATTCCACCATCCATCCATCCAACCGTACCTAAAGCCATCAAACGGACTAACTGGTAGGCAAGTGAAAGGAATACATACCTGCTCAAACATGCTACAGCGGAGAATCTCTACCTCGCTTTTTAAAAGGACTTGGTGGCTCTGTTCATATTGCCGATCGTGAAGAAATTCATGGCGTTTCTTTACGTAATTATTGCATCCTTTAACCTCACACTTCAGTGCTTTTTCTTCGCATGTAAAGAGGTGTACTGGAACATGAGATCTGAAAATAAAGTCATCCTCAACTGACTGCGTTGCAAGATCAGTGTAAATATAAGACGAGAGACTTTCAATCAAGAGACTTTGTATCAAAGCGATAGTGAGTACAATCGACAACACCTTGATAACTTTTGTTCAGTAGTCTTTCTTAAACCAAGATAGATTTGATATTTGAAAAGAGGTAAAGAGGAAAAAAAGGAGTGTTTCTGAATTGATACTTTTCTTAGCTACTCGATTAACTTTTAAATGCAAACCGTTGTTTATGCTACATTTTCCCTTTTTTACGTCCTCAACAAACAAAACTGTCTACTGCGTACACTTTCTGAGCTAACGACTTAAAATAAGGACCCTTTGCCCCTCATAACAACACAAACTTTCTTTAAAACCTAACTAACCTTGGAATACACTCTCCGCAATTCAGCGGGCAAGGCTGTGGCGCTTCTACACAACTTTCTTCATGTGTGGGAAGGCTGAAACGATGATACATTCCCCCACAGAACCGACATTTTACTCTTTTGTATGGGCAAATGCTGTTGTGATCATTCAGCTGGGCGAGGCGAAATGAACCCACGCAACCATGCTGGCATTTCCTCTCGGAATACTCGCATTGTGCTTGGTGGCTTTCCTTTTCTTGGTGTTCACCACTCCAGGAACATCCCGGAACAGTGCATTGCACCTTGATCCTGGCAATGATTGCCTGCAGAGGAACTGAGATGTTGAACTGGGTTTGATTGATCGTAGCCCGGCAAAGCGAGCAACTTTTTGAACGTCCTTGACTCCTCACTAACTGTAACATGCAATCCTTACAAGCGCTGTGGCCACATGAAAGGGATACCGGTTTATTCATCAGCTCCTTGCTAAAAACAAAACAAAAGTTCCTTAGAGTACTTTCCTTCGTTTCTAAAAAGGAAATATAGGGAGACGCTTCGACCTCAAGCCCACCCGGTTTCTCTCTTGAGCCTATATTTCTTTAGCCTGCACAGGGGCCGATTACCAGTAATCGGCTCCTGGCCCGCACCACAGACTTAACTAATCTTCTGGCTCCAGCAAAAGGTGGACAGCTCTGTCCTCTAGAATAATCCCTATCCAGTGGATAAGGCAATTAGTTCCTCTGATACTTATCGGATAGACTACGAGCAGTGTCTCCTTTTTCTTGTCCTTTTGAGCGAAACCCGCGAGACATAAAAATGATCACGGGCGTGGCTGAAGGCGTGAGGCGGGAAAGGCACTCGTCTCTCTCGTTTCTACGGCTCACGCTCGCGTAAAGTCCTAAACTGAAGAGAGATTGCAGTCTCCGGTCAGGATAGAGATTAATCCGGTAGATGGCGCTGTCAGACGTTTGAACAACCGGGACCTGGTTATTAACCGGGGTTATTAGAATAATGTTATCATGCCACGCTTTACTATACGATCTATCAGGAGCCCATCAAGTATACAAGAACAACAACAACAACAATTCCCAGGACACAAGCTGAGTACAAGTCACATCGATATCCGTAATTTTGTATAGAATCGAGCAGACTCAAAGATAGGCGACCGATCGCGGTCTTGAGTCTACAAGTTGGACAATTTGCGCAATTGCAAAACGCTTAATCCAGGGAAGATGAGATTGAAGATAGATTCGGTACACGGGCGGAAAACTAGCGCTGGTTAAGAAAAATCACTCTTTTTCCTGCCAATACTGAGATAATACTTAAACTGTCAATTTCTTCTTACCAAATTGGACAAAATAAGCTGGTGTCCACATTACTTGCATCAACCATCTCGCAAAGGAACGAACTTAATCCTGACATTTTCGCGCGAAATCGTCACCAGAACTGAAGATATTCACATTGGCGTATGTCTTTGAAACAGGATCTTCACACCTTTGTAAGCAAATGTCAATTAAGCAAATGATTAATATGCATAGTTATTGAAGAAAGTTTCAATAGTATTTTGAGACAGCATTAGAATGCGACATGTACACGGCGAAGATTTTGCTTTGTGATAGAAAAAAAATCTGCGACTTTATTTAAGAGCAATTTTTAAAATTTATTATTTTACATTTTACTTGTAAACTGCTTTCAGTTGTCTTTGGCATCTTTAGAACCTTTAGGAGGACATAAATGTTCTTTTATTCACAAGTGACTTGTTACCGCCCTTTATAATAATAAACAATAGAAACTTGTCATGTTCCCATTACAATAGGCGTTCTATTACCATCAAATATTAAGCGGAGAACATCTCGCCTATCTCTCTTACCACAGTTCGATGATGGCGTTGCTAGTCAGCAGTGGTGACGAGATTCCATCTTCTCCAGAGAATGATAATAGTGGTGTTATTGCTCCTGGAACGGAGAAACAGCTCACTTTTGTTTGGATTGACAAAAATCCCGGAAAGACTCCCAAAGGCCGGCAATGGGACCTTTTGAACAGAGAAGGCCGTGTGAAAGATGTGAATATAGCAAGGAACCACACACCAGTGAATGTTAAGGATATCATTAGGAAGAACTTCCCTCAACTGGCTCTTGCTGACTTTACAAGGTAACTCTATAGACTGTTAGGCTTTATACCAATAAATAGGCCAGAATACCCGGCGTTTGTTTTCATCTCGTTGAATACGAATAGAAACTACATGTATCGTGATTATGGCTCATTCCGTCCCGAGCATAAGCGATCGAACCATCCATAGTTATTAGTGTCAACAATACGGTTTCAAATAATGGTTTTTTTAAATAAAAACGTCCCCGAAACAATGGATTGCTTCCACTGTTTGATGCGAGTTTGGTCAGAAACGAGTGATCACCAAGACGAACACATGCTGTACGAGTTCGCCTACATTCTAATTTTCCAACCAATGTTTTTTTTTATTTTCAAAAGAAGCTTAAACGCTAGAAATGTGCAGTCACTAAATTCAGAAGGGATGTTTCTTGCGGGCAAGTACCTTGTCCACATTTTTTCAGGAAGTCAACACCCCCTTTTAGTCAGCCTGCGTAGCATGGCGGTTTTGGTTGGGCGCACCAAATAATAAAGGAGGGCGAGGGCACCATGCTACGCAAGCTACCTTTTAGAATTATTTCTTCTTTTTTGTGTTTAAGCGGTCAATCAAGTTGTTGTCGTTGTTCTTATTTCCCATCTCCGTCTTTTCTTATGTAGACACTGTCTCTCTTCTTAAAAATATAGAACACGCTCAGTCAGGCCTATAATAAGCGGCTATCGAGCCGATTTATCGCCTTTTTCACGTGTGCTACCATATTCGACGGTTATGACGATACTCAGATTTCAAGCTTGGGTAAGCTGTGGTTTAAGGAAAAACCAACGAAAACTGGGGACGAATGAATGGTCGTTCTCGCCTTAGTTCTCCCCATCGCTGCCTGTGGCCATTGACAAGACCGACCGACCGACAAGAGACGGAGCGATGGGAACTAAACATTTTGTATTGGGATGGCCATGAGAGATTTTAAAATTGAGAAAAACTTAATTTGATCTGATGTTATGAAATCATACTGTAACTTAGATCATCAACGACTAAGCTTTAACACATGTATGTATTATTTTTCTTCCTAGAATTCGATGCTACAAATCCCAAAAAAAAGGGCACGACATGGAGAAGATAATAACAGGCAGAGTGCCGGGTGGCAGGGAGATTTTTAGGATCTTCGCCCGATCCCGGAGTAACAAGTTTTATTTCCGATTCGGGCAAACTTCTACAAGTAAGAGTTCATCTTTTTTTGTACTTATAAAAGATAAATCGATAACAAGTCATTATGGACCTACCATTAATGCATTAACACCGTGCACTGGTAGACATTTTATCAGAAACTTTTATATTCAAATATGTGATGACCAAAATTTTAATTTTGCAATTTTCACGGTGCCACTAGGCAATTAAGGTGCCCTGTATTTCTTTGCTTATGTTTTTGATCTTGGGGGCTGGGGATTTTGAAATTCTATTCCATTGCTTATCGCCTTTTGTTCCAAAGACCACTAGCACTTTGAGATCACGTGACCAAAGCTTCCTTTAACCGTTTAAGTCCCAATAGTGACCAACATCAATTTTCTCCTAACAGGATCCATACATTATCAAGAGATAAGCTAGGTTGTGAGAATTAATGAATTGATCATCAAAGAGAGAATGGTTTGATCTTTTATGAAATTCTCTCAATTCCGTCTTCAAGGAAATGTATGGAGATCCGTTTGGAGAAGTTGTATGTAGATATTGGGGATTAAAAGGTGAAACAATGACTGGGAATCTTGCTGGAATCTTGCTGATGCCAAAATTTGACAGAGGACATAAAAATTATCTTAACCTTAATTTTTGCTTATATATTGTTAAACGTTTGATAGTTATGCTCAGATGCGCTGTAAACATTATGATTGGCCAACAGAATCACTTAAATATAACTGGTTTCTTTCTGTATAAGTTTATATGACAATGTTACTTATTCTTGGTTTTTAATGGTGTGTATTTAAGGCACTCTAGCTACAGGTACATCAACAGCTTCAGCTACATCAACTGCTAGAGCCACAGCTTCATCAACAGCTACAGCAACAGCTTCAGCTTCATCAACTCATCCCAATGTCCCACCGTCTATTGTTGTCTCATCTGTCGTGACTACTGTTTTACCACCTGTTTCCACACATTTTGAGCCTCCTGTTTTTTCTGTTTCATCCAGTTTTATTCCCTCTGTTGTCACTACTTGTGCTTCACCAATCATTGTCCCATCTGTTGTCACCAGTGTTGGTACGTCTTTGTCAACTACCACCATTGTAACCAGTGCTATGTTACCCGTTATAAGTGTTGCTACGTGTAGGTCTATTTCCACAAGTGTAATCCCCTCTGTTTCTAGTACCAGTGTTGTGTCATCAGCTCTGTCACCTATTTCAAGTATCTTACCGGTTACTTCAGGTAAATGTTGTAAAATTTGCTATAAATATTAGGTTCATGTTATTGGAATATCAGCTGTTATGAAAAATGTGGTCAGTTTATTTATACAATAGTATCTAGTAGCGATACACTGTGAAGTACAAGTACACAATTTACGAGACATTACTCATTCTGAGCATAATTAATAAATGAGCATTATCTAAAGGGATAAATGTAATGCGAGGCTGTTTCAGGTCTTGCAGTGCTTGCTGACCTGAAAGCAAGCAGCTTTCTTGCTCACCTCTAGGCCCATTAATTCTAGCTTTTAAGAAACTTTAAGACATCCATCATTTTTTATATAATTTATATTAATTTTGTTTCTTTTTTTTTTAACAAAAAAAGTGAAATTTATCTTATTACGATGGACTACCAAAATTGCACAGGCTCATGCCGCTTTCTCCTGGAGCACATTTTTTAAATATTAAGTCAGATTATCAAACTTAATAGTCAGTAGTTATTATTTTAAAAAAAATATTAAAGAGAGACAGACAGATTTGGCAATAAATTTGGGATGTTATATTGACATGTGTAGCTACATCCAGTGCACGCAGCTGTCTTATGAGTAGAAAACCACTGCCTTAGTGACCATGTACTGATTACACCTAGCATTGCAATCCTACCTGTGGAAGAAAAAGATGGCCTCTGTTCGAAAATCATTTGTTATAATTCTGTACATGTTATAGTTTTGGTGTTTTACAAAATGCATAATGTTATATTTTGATCTCATATAGCAGTGATGTCAGCTGACCCGTCTCGCGAAGAAGATTGGGAAACAGGTACATTTCTCTTTTGATATATCCTTCCCCCACCCCCTGCCTCTGTTTAGACCCAAAAATATCTTTGAGAAAGGGGTAAACAGGCAGTAGATTGAACCAAATACAAGGAATATATAATAATTATATGTTTGCTTTATTTTCTCCTCGTATTGATTCACATTTATTGTCTTTTCAGTGGGAACAGTGAGTCGTAATACCAGCCAAGTTGGTCTTCTTGACGATGGATTGTCCCTTAACAATGGTACTAGGCAGATAATAATATTGTTCTTTGTAATCTTTGAATTTTGCATGCAATTTAAAAAAGGTTTTGACATCAAAATGTGTGCTTACTTCTGTGCTATAGCTGTAAGAGTATAACCTTCTTTTCTATCTTTGTCATGGAGACCAAGGGTCTTTTAATGAGATTTGATACATGCTGGATCATGATCAAAGCAGTTACAATGTACTGAGGTATATATAGTCGACATTTCACGTACTTGTGTGAATTAGCAGATCAAATGTTCGCCACTAAACCTGGCACAAAAATCTGTAAAGGTCACTTTTAGAATGTTGGGAATCTGTAACAAATTGACCTTAAGTTAATCTTTGCATTTTGCAGCAATTACAGAATTAGAACGAACGGGGGAACAGATGATATGTGAGAGAACCCTTAGGCAACAGAACATTGGGGGTTTGCCCGTGTTTTTGAATCTGTCTTTCGAAGAGGTTTGTAAATACTTAACATCACTCGATGGTGCTTGGTTGTTACTGATTTAAGCAACATATATTTTTTACCTAGAAATAACAGAATCCAATATTATAATCACATTGTTTAAGATAAAATGGTAATTTAAATAAAAACATGGACAAGAGAAAAAAATGACCTCGACCTCGCCCTTCAATTGACGACAAATTAGTTGAGACACTTTTCTTTGTCCTAAAGCGCCTTCCTGGCATTTTACCGACTTCAAAAGGAAAAAAATAAAGCTTTCCCTTCCCTATTCCCCCCCCCCCCCCCCCCACCCATTCCCTTCCCTATTCCCCCTTTCCCTGAGTGTGTTGTCTAATGTTCCACTATTATTATAGGGCAAAAATTAATGTCCCTTGAGGTGTGCAGAGAAGGCAAGGACTAGTTAAACTATATTAATATTATTTTTTTTTTTTCATTTTGCAATCATGTAGATATGCCATCAAGCTTCCCAAGATGGAAAGATAATTGTTTTAGTGATAATGTCACATCAAGGAAATGATAGTCATCTTGCAAGGTGATTACAAACACTAATTCTATTTGAAAATTTTAGTCTTTTTACAAACTAGAATGTTGAGTGTATCACTGCATAAAGTTAAAACCCATACCACGTATAGATATATAAAACAGAGGGCATGACTGTTATGGTGGGCATCACTAGCTACTTAGATGGTGTGAGCCGAAGCCCATTTATAGTAATAGACGTAAAGTTTTGGTTACACTACATTGAATAATATCTAGCAAGTTCACTGTTTGAATAAAAAAAAATGGATCCATTTGGAATGATGATGGCTCTGTCATTCTAAGAATTTCAACTTGAGAGTGGTTTTGATTAAGATACCTAACCTTCTACCAGCTACTCTGACCAGTTATCCAACCTTATGCAAGTACTGCAAAGTATTTTTCTAAATAATTAAAATTTACTATATTATAAGTTAAACGAATAACACCTTGCAGGAGCCACCTGTAACTGCTAGAGTAACTATTCTTGCATTGTTTATTTGTTATTGTTTATTTACTCATCCATAAAGAGAATTTATAGTTCCTTATTGTTAGTAATCGCAAATACAAAATATTTCAACATGTGTAAATAACATCAAGGGTTTCTTGTTTTCCCAAAGGCTTCTGAATGGCATCTCCGAAGCTAGTGATGTTTATTTTTGGTTGGGGATGGCAGAGTCAATAAATGGAAGACAAGGTGATTAATATGCTTGTGATCAAGTCGTCAAGAAATTTATGTCACAATTTTGTGCCTCAGCAGTTTGTATTACATTAACTTTATTGATATCTCTGTTTGCAAATGTATTTACCAGGTGAAAAATAGAACAAATAATTCCTGAGATTATAAGTACATAAATCTAAGTTAAATAAAACATGTAAAACTGTACATGCATATGTGTGGCCGCCATTATTAGTTAAAGATAGATGATCGAAAGAGGGTTTTTTGTGTCTTATCTATCCGTGGCTTTGTCTATAGTTTCTATGCATGAAAAAAAAAATTTGATTTTATATATAAATGGAAAAAAAAAAAAGAATAATAACAGAGATTCTCAACATGATCAAATGCTCACTTGGCCATAGACTTGACTACTTCATAATTATGTACTGTCAAGTGATAGTTTAGTTTATAGATAATTTGGAAGTTTATCAGTATATAATATCTTTGATGTGGACGATTTTGTATTTCTTTCCAGTGAAACAAAAATTTGGGGACAACAATAAAGACTCTGAGGTGTTTGTTGTTGCCCCCTCGACAGCACCTCTGAATCCAGTTCTTGTGGATCGCTTCTCAGGTGAGATTAAAAAAAAATTTCTCAACAAAAGATTATATTTTGTACCCTGCACAAGGCAGAATACATTGGTATTCTACTGTCTTGTCTTACTGATCAAAAGCTTGCTCCTTCATAAAAATTTACATTATAAAGAATGTAGGTAAATAGTAAACTAGGCAAAAGGCAACCAGGTTACATGCATTAGCGCCTTGATTAATGTAATAAACTACTACAGGAATATAAATTAATATTGAATTTTTCAACTGTTTTTTTTTCACAGACCATGACTAGTTTATAATATTTTCTGAAACTAAACAGCATAATTTACACGTCATTTTAATTTCTTCTTAACAAGGGAATCCAGGAAAGAAAGGATGATAACGATTGTAAGTCACTTTCCTTTATGCAATTACAGGGCAGTCCCTTCAAGATGTAAGAGGGATGAGAGAAGCGATAGAGAGGGGAAAGGCAGCATTGGGCTCACTAAGATCCTATCGGTTTGTTGTTGATCATTCTTATTGTTGTTGTTGTTGTTTTTATTATTGTTATTGTTATTTTTATCTGTGACAATGTTAAAAGCTCAAGTTTACAAACATACATCAGTACATCTCATAAGAAGATGCAACGGGTGGTACAGTCACTGGAGAATTTTGATTCCATTTACAATCCAGAGTCAATGATATTTGTCAAGAGTAATTTTTATCTCATCCTTATGATAGTGATAAGGAATATCAGAGAAGAGACCTTCTCCTGCAACAGAAGAAGGAGCTGGATGAATCGTTGAGGAGGGACAAAGAGAAGAAGGTTAATTTAATGAAATAGCTTCTTTTGAAATTTTTACCACCTCTTAGTTCCAACCAGTGGAGCCTAGAGCATGAATACATATAGTAATCAGTTCTTCAGCTATATAATTGCACCTATACTACTACACGAGAAATTTCTGCATTTTGATTGGCTTAGAACAGTGATACTTCACCTTAATTTGAAATACCTACAAACCTTTTGTGGATAGTAGTATAAACAAACAATAGCATGATATGTGATATTGGAAATACATGTAAATGTCACTTGTGATATTTCAAAATTGTCTCAAATTTCACTCGCCTAACGGCTTGTGAAATTGCGTATAAAATATCACTTGCCGTTACCTATAGAAACTATTCTTATGTTTACCTATTGTTTTATTTTTCCAATTAATTTTACTTTTAGAATGAAAAGGAGAACATTCATGAGGTGAGTGAGTCATTCAATACAACCTGTTGTATTTTTTTTGTTGACCTGCTTAATACCAGAAAATGGATTCCCTGTGGATAAAATTATTGAAAGGCTTAATATTTAATAACTATGCATGGTGTGGTAAATGTCTGCCAAACACTGAAACTAATAGTTTTGGTAGAGGTTTCACTACCATTTAACTAGAGTACTATACATTGATGAATCATTTCTTTTTACTTGTTGTGGCATCCCAGACAAACACAGTGTGAAGTGCCTTGAGTAAACATTTGTTGTGCAAAGAATTAAGGAATTACAAATAACCATTTTCATTGAATAAATTAAATAGCTTGCCTATGCTACATTAGTTCATACTCCCCAACACAAATTAATTGCAGATAGCAGCTAGTACTGCAGCATAGAACATGCACATGAACGGGCTGTTGAGGAGATAATAACAAAAAATGTAAAGAAACAAACAAAACAAATAAAATACAAAAAGGGTCACTCTTACTTGTCTTTTTATTACTTTTAGAAGGAAAAAGTGGAGACTTGTGAGGTAAGTCACTATTTTTGAGGCAATTTTAGAGAATTTCCATTAATCACAATGAGACATTAATTCAATAAGACTATCAAATTCAGTTTATGACTGTGTCGACCACAGTCAATGTATATTATCTTGACCAGAAGTTGATTCCATCAATGAAAAGTTAGTTCGTACCAATAACTGTTGAATTAAAACAAAGAAACTGGGCTTGTTGTCTGCTGTCTATCTAGTAACTATCTTCAAAGAAAAATCCTTTAGATTTGCAAACCAAAATGGAAAAAAAATTCAACTCTGTTGTTATCTTGAAAGCGAAGCTTTAGGACCTCAAAATTGATGAAAAAAATGTTATACATTGTAGTAATATTTCAACTTTCTATTTATTTGCAGCAAGAAGATGATGAGACTAGAACTAGTGAGGTAAAGCAATATCTTGCATACAATATACAAAGGTTGAAAAATTCAAATCATTTTCAATCACAGGCTTAAAATCAATCATTTTGGAATTGGTGCAGAAAAATGCTCCTTCTTAAGGATAAACTAGCAGCTGGGACTGACAAAGCTACAATAGTGCCTGTGTGAGTCCCAGATGCAGGGTTTTGAACCCAGCACTTTTCTTTTGTAAGAAATTAACCTGACAATATTAACATTGTTTGATCCCCTTAGCCTGTCCCAGACATTCAGGTAGTGGGAAGGGTGGGCAAAGTTGGGCATGGACTAAACATTGATGAGGGAAAAAATCCCCAGTCTCTCCTCCTTTTTGTTTCCCCTCATGTTTCTTTTGCACTTGTTGCTTACAATCTAACTTGTTCCCCACTATCTAAACGTCTGGAACAGGTTAGATCATATAAATAACATGAGATTCTTTCTTTCGTTTTTTTTTAAGATGGAAGAAGATATGAGTAAAGAGGTAAGTATAATATTTGTAGATTCCTTTTTAAAACTAGGAACTCAATTTTTCATTTAAGAATCTAGAATGGGCATGGAAAGCTGTATTTCAAATAAAAGTGCGGACTAATAATAATTTTTAGAATAATTAGCTAGGTATTTTTATTTCAGTGAGCTTGCCTGTAGAACTATCTGCTCTCTTTAAAAAAATGTTCTGTGAGTAGGAACTCTCTCAAAACCGCAAGAATATTAGAATATTATACTCTTTTTTTCCTTTGCAGCGGGCTATAAGAGAGGCAAGGCGCAATAGAGTGTTGAACGAAGACAAAGCTGGTTGGCATGTAATTGTCAAATTTGCAAATGGTGAGCGCATTAGCCGCTACATTAGGAAGGAATCATGTTACCAGGTACAAGCTCTTGCTAATTTGAAGTGTACATATGTATCTCTGGGAATATTCAAACTTTTAAAATATAGAAAATACAGGTACTGTTACATGTTACTCTGCCTCCTGACAAATCAATCGGCCATGTATGTTGTATGACGGTCATTTCAACTTAAAAGAGATGGATTCTTTTAATGGCCTTAAAAAAAACCTTCTATTGAGATAAATTACTAAAATACTTTTTTGCTTTTTTTTTTTATAGGCAGTCTATGACTGGGTTGGCTACCAGGATGGCCGGCCCCTCTTTTTTACCCTGCATGGAGGGGGAGGGGTGAAGAAGCTAGAGGATCCTGTTGAAGGACACTGTTTACTCCACGTACAGGAGCGAGTGAGTATATTAATATTAAACAATGAATCGAGGCAATCATGAATAGTGAAATTACAAACCAATTTTTCTGGGAAGGTTAACTAGGCTGGACAACACTCAACCCGTTTAACAAGTTACCCACTTATGTATGTATTGCTTGAGATACACGTAACAATAATCGTAGACAAATATCGTAAAATTAATATCCCAAGGCAATGATATTACAGAGGCATATCCTGCGTCACAAATGTAATCAAACCGTGGTGTGTAATGCTGATAATTTGTTTATCCTTCCTCCTTATTTATTTAAAAAGTTGTTTACCAGAAATGCGTTGGAAATTTCTCTTTGACCTGAATGGCAAATTGACAATAGTTTTTTTTAAAGTTACTCACACCTATTCAAAGATACCCAAATCCTGGTACACAGTAGTGGGCCAAGGATAAGGGTTTTGGTGCTGTTTCACAGATGGACTTGTTTTAAAATAGAAGATCCAGGCTAATAGATTAATAGGCCCGTAAGGCTTTAAAAATCCCACCCAGTGTATCTATACCATCTACAGTACATGGACAGTGTTCAGTACACATATCTACACATGAAAATATTATTCTTATTATTATTGTTTTTTGCCTCAATGGAGGACATAAGCACCATCAGAAAGTGAAGATGCGGGTGACATTAAATGCTAGAGGGTAGCAAGAGAACAGTAATAATTTAATCCAAGTAAAGTATCATTAAATGATCACCTGGTTCCTACAGAAAGATATATTTCAGGTTTCTAACCCTTACACAAAAATTATGTAACATCCAAAAGAACAGTCCATGTCTTAACTGTAAGTGGTGTGATTATTATCTTGTACAGGAAGAGGAAGAAATGCTTTCATTCCTTGATTCTGAGGTAATTATTATTGCTCTAAGGCCTATGGAATATAGCACCACTGTACTCAAAAAAGTCTCTGAATTATCTTCCCCTATGCCCATTGACTGTTCCTTTGGACAAAAAATGTAATATTTAAATTAGTAATAATAGTTATAGTAATGTAATAGTAATAGCAAATTTGAAATTTAGCACCTTGCTTTTCATGATTACAACAGTATCATGATATATTAGAAAGCCTTCTAGTATTAGTCCAATTTATGTTTAGATTAAGAAACATCACATAGAATTACGCAGTGTGTACAGTGGGCTGATCTTGCGTCCTTGTTTTGCACAGGTTTCCTTAAGAGGATCATTGCCAAAGGGCACTGAGGATTTGTCCTCAACCTTACCCGGTAAGACTTCCAAAGATAACGTTTGTATACGTGATATGAAGTGGTGACGTGGAAATTAATGAATTCTTCAAGTCCCATGCATAAAATGACTCGAACAGACTCCGTGATAAATTACAAAGTTACAAAGTTCTTAGTGATCCAGCTCAGAGCTTGCGAAAAAAAAATCATCTCTCATTAGTTTAAAGCAATCCTGGATCAATAATAATAAACAGATTGTCAAAAGATGAAGATTCATAAAAGTCAATGAGCGATTTAATTTGAACAGTCTACTCATGCACATTAAATTTCTTTATCATTATGTTACGTCTATATTAAAAATTCAGGTTACTTGATTTTCTTTAAACTTTTTCTTATATTGACTATTTAACTGACTTTGTAGATGAAATAAAGGATGATGATGCCATGGGAGGTGTAGGTATGGAATTAAGTTAATTCAACTTTCTGTAGCTGTCATTCCCACAGTACAACAAAACAAGTCAAACCATTTTCCACACCATAACAACGTTCTTTACAAGAAACTGAATATGTAGTTTTTTTGGTATTAAACACTAAGGTCCACCTGAGGCAAAGAGGCGAAAAGAGGAAGGTGGTGTCACAGAAAAAGGTACTGTAAATGTTACTGGGAATTTGTTGCTAGATTTTTTTTCTTTCTCTTCCGTGCAAAAAAATAGCACATTCGTTAGAATATTGTTTTTGTTTACGTTGTAGCCGGTTGTTGATGATCACAGTATAAATGCTTAGGACATGAAATGAGCGATTTATCCAAAAAAAAAAAAAAATCAGTTTCTGTACTTCGTGCCTAGGGTTTCCTTCTTTCACTCTACTGGTACTTTAGATTATTAAATTACAGCAATTTTTTTAGCGGTAGTGACCTATAACCCCTTTCATAGGACAGTCATCATTATATTTATCAAACGTACAAGCGCAAATGACTTGAGAATAAGGCAAGAACACGCAAAAGAGCCGTTAAGCACTCCGCTTGAATTTCCCAAACCAGAAAGCTGGTTTGGAAACAACCGTGCGATGTAAGATTAAATTTTTTATTTTCATAGGGAAAACAACGAAAAAAATAAAAGAAGAAGCGCAAAAGGAGGAAGAAGTCAAAGAATGAAGTGGGCAATGATGGCCAAGAATGATTTTTTTTTTTTTAATTTATTTTTGCCTTACAGACATATATTAAATGTTTACAGTACTAAACACTACTGAAACTAAATACTACTAACAATATTCACTATACTTGCACTATTTACAATATTGGCTATACTGACAATACCATCCATACGATGCTCGTACTACTAATAATTACAATGGTTACACTACTTACAATTCTAGTACATCACACACACACACCCCCCATAAACACACACACACAAAAAAAAAAAAAAAAAAAAAAAAGGTCAGAGGAGTTACTTTTCATGTTTTTTTTATAGCTTTTCAATTCTGTATTTAATTATCATTTTACCAACGAAGTCTTGGAGGAGAATTGGTTTGTTGTGTAGTTTGTTGGCGTAGATGTAGTATCTCATAAACAACATGGTATAATTGAATTTCCTTACTAGTACCTTTTCATGTAAGTCCGAGAGGATGCCGAACAGTCTTTCTTCGCTAGATGGGTTGAGATTGATCTTGTTTTCTATATTGAACCAGTTGATAACCCGTTGAATGAAAATCTTGACGAAATGACAATCTCTAAAAGTATGATTAATACAGTCTTTTTCACCACAATATATACATTCATCATCTTCCTTGATTCCATAGCGGTAAAGTTCCTTTTTGGTGACTACAATTCGGTGGATTAATTTATATTGAAATTCCTTTAATTTGGTCTCTCTACAGACGGTTTTTAGGGAGGTGAATATTTTTTCCCATTTATCTTCATCCAAGGAAAGATCTTTTCTCCATCTCTGTGGCCCAGAATGACCTGTTGTGTGGATTTTTGTGCATAATAACGTATAGAAGTCGCTAGTCTTGATTTTGTTCAGATATAGAGTTATCTATTCATGTAATTGTAGACTAAGATTATTATCAGAATATAACTCTTTATTAATTGGCTTCGTTGATTTTGCTTTAGCTAATAGGTGCTTTGGGATAGCGCTAATAACTTGATAGTATTGAAGGAAGTTAGTTTTACAGGAATACTTATTCGTAAATTCCTGATAGGTCATCGGTTGACCGGTATTGTGTAAGAGATCTTGTATTGACAGGATATCTTTTTTAAACCATTCCCTGATAAAAAAGGTTTTACTGTCAACAAGAATTTCTTTGTTGTTGAATAGAATTATATTTTGTGCTTGATCAAAGCTGTACAGAGTTTTTAATTCACTGAAGTATACTAGAATATTTCGGTAAAACAATGGAATAGATTTTATGTATTTCGCATCGTAGTTTAATAATCAGGAACTGTTTTCCAATTCTGGTTCCCTGGAGTCAGTAATCTTGGAATCCAGGCTAGTTTTAGAGCTTTAAACATTATGTCGATGTCTACCATACATATTCCGCCTCTTCCCAGATCCTGATAGAGCCCAGTTCGTTTAATTTTATCCCTTTTGTTTTCCATAAGAAACTAAAAACTTTGTTTTCACTGTGCTTGCGATATCTTCGGGAACATTAAGAATTGAAGCTGAATAAATTAATTGCCAATTAATGGCCAAGAATGATGCAGTTTTTAATTTCCGATTTCTTAAGTGTTTAATTTGTAATAGGAAGAGGACCGAGTGGAGTCCAATTTGGTCTGTTATTGTACATTTAACTCACTATCTCATTTGTCATTGGCCGAAAGCGTGCAGTGAGATTTCGAAAGCAGCGCTTGGGACGTCATCTAAACTCGACGTCACGGGTAATCATGTCATGTATGACCGCGGTGTATGATTTTTACCTCGACCTTGATTATCACAAAAACCTCATCCAATAATTTTTTAGTATGATTACAGACCGAATTAGACTACATGAAGTTCTCCTACCCATTAATCTTAACTTTAACAAAATTTGTGATAATACAAGGCTCTATTTTTAACTCAAAACACAAGAAATTCCAAGCAGTGAAAAAAAGGCCATTTAAGTGCGCGCGTACTGTCCTGTTAGTGCTGAAAGCATGGCAGTTGATTGCCAATCAGATTTGAGAATTTTGCTATAGTTATGATAACTTTAAAAATATCGAATAGGCAAATGAACAAAGTGTGCGCTTAAATAATCTAATTAGTTTACGCAAAGATACAGTTCTATTTTTCCACTTTGACAATGAGCCAACAGCTTTGACCGTCGTTTCTCGTTTGGATGACCACTGATTCTTAGATTGTGTTAAACACTATTTGTCGAGTTGCTAAGCTTGTTTTCTTTTTCCCTCAAAGTACCGGGCGCCCGCGAAACTTTCCAGGCGTTCACCTTTTTCTGCGTTTGACAGTACAAGGAGGTGGGGGACCCGAGGTAGGTGGGGTAACCCGCTTAGGTGGGGTTAGAAAAGAACCCGCCTCTACATGCAATCGTACTACCCGTTTAACACGTGAACAAGAAAAATGTTGGCAAACCACGCGTTTTGGCTTCTCTGCTCTCACTTGCTGCTCTTGCTGCAACTTTTAGTCCTGTTGCTTTCTATTGTTAATCAAATTAAAATGACAGATTATATGGACAGGCGGGTTACCTCACCTTCCTGGGGTCCCCCACCTTCATGAAAGGCCCTAAGAGTTCAAATTTGAAATTTTGCCTGCTGCCTTTCATGATTACAACAGTATAATGCGTTTCTGATTTGAAGTGGAAATTTTGCAAAATTTACATCATAGTTTTCGCATGCACAACTAATGCCATCTGTATGATCATCGTCAAATTCTTGGTTTGCAACCACGTGACAAGGCGGCCATGTTGGGGGTCAAAACAAAAGAATATTTCCTCGAAGAATTTACATGAAAATAGAGTTTAGTTCCCAGAGGAGAAAAATGCTTTTGTTCTTGACCACCAACATGGCCGCCGTGACGTCACGTGCATACCAGCAATAAAATAGAAAATGTATTAATTTAAATACATTATCAGTATCATGGCGAAAGAGCTTTCCCCATTAGGTTATTGGCTAATTTTAACTTGCCGATGAACTTACTTAAAAAGTAGGGTTACATTTTTTTTTTATTTAAGGCAAGCTTAGTGCTAAATGAAGGAAAAACAACCGTCTATGCGTCTATCCTGAGTTTAATTCACAAATGCGACGAGGAAAGCCCATGACCTGATAGTAGAAACTGGATAGATTGGGGTTTTATATATTATAGTAAGGGTAATTTTTCAGTTTCATTTTGTTGCAAGTTTCACCGTTTGGAGAATGGAGTAAGTTGAAGATATATAATTGTATTGTATTTACAGGTTTTAAACCACAAAATTTTATCTTTCTCAAAGTCTCAGCCGGGGGTTTAGTCTTAACATATTCAGCTCGATATTCTTATAAACACCTGTATAAAGTGTATTGTTATAGGAAAAAAAGGGAGATCCTAATCCGCGGACAATGTCAGACACTTATCTCACAAATATTCTCTGGTACATAAGCAATAGAAAAAAACCTTGCTGATTTCTGTCTAAATGTTTTTCAACTTTCTCCATCCCTTCCTCTACTCCACATGTTATTGCTTTGTTATTTATACCCACTTTTGAGCAGTTAATTTTTTATCTTTCACTCAATTTGGGGGTAAATTTGGCGACACAGCTCTTTTAAATAGTGACTCTAACTCATTCTAAAGATTTTCGGGACTCTCTCTACTACTAGTACTCTCTCTCTCTCTTTATGAATAGTCTTTTGTTAACATTAGAAGGTGGAAAAATAAATTTGAAGGCAAGGAGAGAAAGCGCATCAATGTTTATGCCTGCAGTTAGTTGCATTGAACTCGTGATCTTGAAATAAAATGGAGAAAACCATCCACACCATTATCATTCAGGTTACAAAATTGGCAGGCGAGAAGGCTGACAATATAATTATACTAAATGAAATGAAATGAAATGTGCCTATAATAAGAAGAACAATGGATTGGCCATAAATGTAATTAATAATAGACTGAACATTTCAAATGATTGAAAAAAAAAAAATAAAATAAACTCGTCAAAACAATTCGCAAAACAGATGTCCCTCCCTTATGACTCAGAGTAGTCTCGTTGAATCATCTTGCCTCGTCGTGTGATCCTCGCCTAGTCGTCCTCTTCGAGTCGTCCCCTCGTCGAGTCACCCTCGTCGAATTACCCTCGTCGAGTCACCCTCGTTGAGTCACCCTCGTTGAGTCATCCTCGTCGAGTCAACGTGTCTCATGGAGTAATTCTCGCCAAGTAATGCACCTCATCGAGTCATCCTCGGCGAGTCATCCTGTGTTATAGAGTAATCCTCGTAAGGTCATAAAGTGAAGTCGAGACGTCCTCGTCGAGTCTTGAGGAGCCTTCGCGCCTATTTATTTATTTTTGAGCGTCGGTAGAAAGATGACTCCATTCCCAGAAACGGTGAGTGATCCCAAAGCTCCACTCGGTAAAAACTAGAGCAGATGTTTGGGGAGGGGTGAGGTGAGGCGGTGAGGAGTTGCCAAGAACACACGATCAGTTTTAGAGACATGTAAAAGTTTCCTTTTACGTCGATTTACCGAATTTAGAGTTTCAATTTTTTTTCTCATCCCATATATCGATGTTGCTATATGTGCCAAACCTAACTGAATAAGTTCGACTTTGGATCGACACTGGCGGACCTGGCGCGACATCTGATTCAGACTGCGTACCGTGTGTCGTGCCTAAGTAAGGTTCGACAAACGTTTGACAGACTGTCGAACTTACCGCTTCTGCCGCGTCAAACTAAAACTGCCGTACTAAACTGATTCAGACGCCGCTCTTTTACCGTACCTAATTCATCAGATAGGTTGGGCACATGAGTGGAGCGGCGTCTAAACCAGGCCTAAGGATTCTAAAAAAACAAGGGTTTCGTTACAATTTTCTTGATAATAATGAATAATAATAATATGTAGATTTAGCCCGGGCTAAAAGCGGAGCTCTAGATAATATTCCAGTATAGTTTGCTAAACAAAATATATAATCGTGTAATGCTAAGCGGCAAAGGAAACGAGAACGGAACAACAACAATAGGTCTAATTAGCAAAAAAGCAACTTTTCACGTGCAGCACACTTTTTTGTACATTTCTTTGCCGTTGTTTTGCACGACTACAACATGAAACTTCCTGGTTACACGTTTTATGGAGGAAATGATCGTACGTGTTCTTGTTCATTTTTTGACTGTCGCTCATTTTCACCTTGGTGACCGCTAGCATCTCTTATTTTCTCAACCGCCGTTACAAAATTTTATACGTTGTTCTTCCAACAAGAAAATGCCTCCTTTGTCTTTTATCTCTCGCTCTAGCTGTCTGTTGCTCTTTTTCTCGTTAAGTTTCGTTGGCATGCCGCCTACTTTCTCTTTTTCTCTCAGTCTCTCACTGTATTCCAAATTTCTGCACATGACAATTAATCTAAGCTTAATACTTTAGATAACACCGATACAGAAACAATTTCCGTTTTCCGTTTTCGCCTTTTTAGATTCTTTAGTTGTCTCTGCTTCACAAGACGCGGGTGGCTATGCGATTTCCCGCCAAAATAACCTCATATGTTGATTGAGTTATTTTACATTGGTATGCCTGTGGTGTGGACGGACGGTCGCTCGGTCGCCCGGTTAGACGGTGAACGGACACGTGATTACCAAATTTTCTTAGATGGGTAGATTTACTTTAAGATTTACTTAGCGTTGGGGCACCGCAAGCGCAAGCTTCGCAAGCGCGTGGAGCTCCGCTAATCATAATATTAGGGGTTTTCTTAGCAATGCAACGATATGAAGTCAATCGTGAAAAATGGGTAATATCCATAAAAGATAGCGAGTTGGAAGGACAATGTAACCTCATAGCACTTTCCATGCTTAAGAATGTGTATGAAAGGTTCATACGCCGTAGTTTACATACTTGCTTACTTGTGATTCTGGTCAAAAATTCCAAATATTTTTCAAGCCTACTTTTTTGTAAAAGAGACCTTGGTTTTGTCGTTTGATGTTAATTGTTTTCTCAAAAGGAGGCTTTTTAGAGGATAAAAATGTCATATTACTATAGTTGAAACATTTCCATATTTTCAAAGGGGTTAACCTATGATTGCGGTTCAAAATTCTAAATATCTTTCAAGGCTAGTTTTCTGTAAAAGAGACCTTGGCTTTTGGTTTAAGATATTCTTTTCTCAAAAGGAGGCCTTATAGATCAATTAGACGCTAATAATCACATTTTACGATGGTCGAAAAATTTCCATATTTTCAAAGGGGTTAAACCTGGGGTTAAACTATGATTCAGGTCAAAAATTCCAAATATCTTTTGAGCCTCCTTTTCTGTAAAAGAGACCGTGGTTTTGTCGTTTGATGATGTTTTTCTCTTAAAAGGAGGCTTTTTAGACCATGAAAATATCATTTAATTTTACTGTAGTGGAAAAATTTACATAATTCCAAAGTGGTTAACCCATGATTCTGGTCCAAAATTCCAAATATCTTTCGAGCCTAGATTTCAGTAAAAGAGACCTTGGTTGTGTCGCTTCGGTAAACCTTTATATAGGGAGATAACATAAAAAACCATAAAACGGCCATAAAATCGGCCCGTGGACCACACAGGAGAGACGTAACACACATTTTAAGTAAGGTAAGCTGTTTCTTATTGAAATCCTTTCATTTTCGTAGGTCACAGAAAAAATAGGTTTTTTCCCCATACAAATCCTTATATTTCGAATGTTACGATACAATGCCGATGTTCGCCGATGCTCATATTTCGAGCTTGGGCTACTACCTGTATTTTTGCGGATCGCTGGAAAAATAGCAAAAATCGCAAAAATTAGAACCGGCAAAGATTTCGTTCTACACGGTGTAAACTTCTCCGCAGGCCTCCATAAAGAGGAAAACAGATGAATCTCCAGGGAAACACCACGTGATTTTTAACTAATATTAAACTGATGCCTAAATCGATCGTTGCAGCCGAACCTTTTTCTCCGACATTTAGAGCTCCTGATAATTCTTTGGTTCCTGATAAAGTTCTTTTTAAACATCCTACGATATGAAGATGCTATTTGCAGCAGTCCTGATGGCCTGTGTGTCTGTAGGTAGGTCCAATCCCAGACAGTTACTCCGTCCGTCGGTAATACAATGTCCTATTTCAGGACTTCGTTCACCCGGACGATCATATTCAACCTAATTATGAAACAGTAACTCCTGAGTTCAAACCTTTCACAATATAAGTGTATTATTACAAATTGGGCAACTACAAAAATTACAGGATGCAGGGCCAAATTGTAATGATTTCACAGAAGTGGCTCGCAGCTCATGACGAATGTTAAAAAAAACGACAAAGACAAATATTTAACTATATAAAGTGTTAGATAATACGGTGCATGGCTCGGTGGCTCGTCAGTCGAGGTTACTGATTCTCGAAGACCGAGAAAGTTCAATATTTTAGTGACTCTCTAGTTGGGACTGCCGAGTCACCGAGCCACTTGCTGGTTTATGTAGCCATTTTATCTCACTGACGAGCAACCCTGTTACTCGAAAGTACAACAATTATATAATTCTAAAAGAGTCTCCCTTTACTCTGTAGTTATGCAAATAGCTTTTGGATCAGTTTTGTAAAGCCAGTAATTTGTATCTATATCAGAGCTGATCGATTCCATCGACTCTGATAATTTTTGTTGTTTTTTAGACTGGTACCCTCCCGATACCAGAGACTTTTTATGTGCGGTTTCCGGTTTCCGTGAAGTCAACTTCGTTATAACGAAGGGCCATTGGGTTGGCGAAATATTTTCGCTACATCGAGGCTTTCGTTATTAGTTCTTTTCCATGTAATTTGCTATTACTAGGGCGAACAATTCCGCGTTTGTTATACCGAGGACATCGTTATGATAGGTTCGTCATATCGAGGTTCCATCTAGGTTTTCGAGGCGGCGGTCTTTCTGCGAGTTAAACGTTCAGTTTTTTTTTTTTTTTTTTATAGCCATGTTGAATTCGAGTTTCGAATATTGGCATACTTTTTCCGATAATTCCCCTTTGTTGTAACTACAGATTCTAACAATGTTGCCTGTAACTTTTATTCTGCTCTCGCGCTTTTGTTTTGGTCGAACTTTTCGGGAACGCTGAAAAATAAGAGCGAGCAACTTGTTTCAAATGCAAGTTTGCTGGCTAGATCTGGTGCTAACGAATTCGGCAGGGGCACCCAACGGCAATTTTCGGGAAAATATCTGTTCGGAAGACGATTTGAGAACTAGAATTTTCGGAACATTTGTTGTAAAATTTCTTGCTTGCCTGCCTCTCCTAGGATTTTCGAACATCTACAAAATGGTATAATTGCCCATTTTAAACGGATATTTACCCTAAAAAAGGCCACCTAGAATGTTCGGGAGCCTTTTGCTGGCTGAAATTTTCGAAAAGGTAAGTTTTGATCCCTATAATTTTCGGATCACTAGACTTTCAGCTAGGAAATCCGAACAGATGAAAAGTTTTTAGGGGATAAAAATATGCCTATATCTACCATTTAAATACTAAAATACGTTTAACAATGCTATGTTGAGTGGTTTTGAACTATGTCCTCGTTGGGTGCCCCTGATTCGGTAACAAAGGCTTTAGCGGCGACAGACCGTTATATTGTTCTATTCATATTGGCTTGTTTTATTGTGTTAATGTTAAACACTCTGGTCTCAACGTTAAAGCGAGACAAAGTTCAAGAGGTTTTTTAATAATGCTTGTTCCCCAGAAACGACAAACACGTAAAGTTCTACTTCTTCGACTTGAAAATAGTACGAACAAAGCTCGATCTCATGGTTTGCTTTCTTGAAACTAAATTCGTGACTGATGGTAGGACAAGGTGTTACTAGCTTTGATTAGACTGTAAAAATTACCCTTGGGAATTATATATCTAACTTACCGCAAACAAAAGCTGCCTGCTCCGGCACTATACCGAATAGCTTTTGCACCGCCACGAAAATCATACCGGATGGCGGCGCGATTTCTGTCACGGAACGCCGAGGCTGCGCCGCGCCGATCTCGTAAAAGGAACTTTGGTGTAGTGTGAGCACCTACCGTATTTATTGGAATAAGCGCCCAACCTCGAATTGGCGCCCACCCTCGAATAAGCGCCCACCCCCTACTCCTCCCAATGAAACTCAAATAAGCGCTCACGCCAACCCACCCACTTGATTGAATAAATTCTAATATGAGACTTCCCCGAGGACTGAGTATTTTACAGAAACCTTGCTTTGTTACTTCTTCGCGTTTTGTTATTAGCATTTATTGTTTTGTTACAACATAAACATACTTCACTTGCTGAAAATGGTGAAAATTTAATAAGCGCCCAGCCTCGAATAAGCGCC
Source organism: Porites lobata (assembly GCA_942486035.1). Taxonomy (NCBI): domain Eukaryota; kingdom Metazoa; phylum Cnidaria; class Anthozoa; order Scleractinia; family Poritidae; genus Porites; species Porites lobata. The sequence goes on from CALNXK010000015.1 coordinate 174,989, forward strand.
CACCTTGAATAAGCGCCCACTCTCAAGGTCCAAAAATTTAATAAGCGCCCAGGGCGGTTAATCGAATAAATACGGTATTCGGCCCGTCGCGGAAGTAAACAGGCAGGAGCGAGGGCTGGAACCCACTGTGACGGAAGTGAATATTTAGGAGTGAGGACTGGAATTTAGTACATCAAACCCTCTCGACCAACCGCGCCGTAACCGCGCCGGCAGGATGCCCGATTGCGCTGCCCTGGGTAGTTGTTGTTCATACGGTACCACACCACGAAAAGCTATCAGATATTAAGTGAACACGGCCTCAGTATGTCTTTTTTGTAGCACTTGCAATTCAGGGTGTCGTCTACAATTTTGTTCACATAAGAGACATATTACTTGAGCAAAGATGGGAAAGGAGATTTTTCAACCTTCTCCAAACGAAGGCCATTCATCAAAAGGCCAGAGAAATTCGCGCAAAAATCATGTAAGGCCTACGCCAAACGACCAAATTTTCATGAAACGAATCTAACTCTAATTTGAGTCGATCTTATTTTAGTTAAGATCGTCTGTTGGGTCAGACTTCGAACACAGCGTCAAACCAATAAGCTGGATCGTACCAAAAAACAATTTTAATGAATTTTCTCTTGGCTCAAACAAGACTAAGTATAAATATCAAACAACTTTTTCATTTGTTAGTTTAGTCCGTCGCATGTGGAGATCGACTGTTTGTCCCAGAGTTACGATCTTCGGACGTTCTATTCCCCTGAAGCAGAAGGATAGAACGTGTTGGACGATCGAAACTCTTTCAGTGGACCCCAACTGAGCCAGACGTCGAACGTTTCATGGACTTAATTCACTAAGTTTGGTTCGTCTCATGAAAAATTCTACGTTTGGACCAGGCTAGGCCTAAAGCTACATGCAAACGGACGCAACAACTCCGCACATTGCTGAGCTAACAATGTTGGGGGGAGTTGCGGCGTCCGTTCGTTGGCAGTGGTGTGCTCTCGGCTAATGAAAAGGAAGAAAATTTTGCAACGAATGATAAAGGCTATCATCATCATCATTATTATTATTATTATTATTATTATTATATAAAGTCTTGTTCTGGGTTTCATCGCTGTCTAAGAGATATCATTTGATGCCATGACATTTTTTTTCAGCTTTTGGGCTCAAATGTTACAGTTGTGCCAGTTTTAAAAGCATGGACGAGTGTCAAGCTACCCAGGATAAAGTAAACTGCAGTTCATCTTTGATTGATCCGCGCTGTGCAAAAGAGTCATACGAGTATAAAATCGCCACTGACATAAAAACGCACACGAAAGGATGTAAGTCCAAAGCCTACTGCGAATCGGAGGCGCGAAAAAGTGTATGTAAAGAAGCCAACGGAGAGAAATGTGAATCGAGTTGCTGTGAAGGAGATCTCTGCAACACTAGCCTCGTTCCCGCGGTCAGCGTCCTGTTAATGGTGTCATGCGCACTTGTGGTATTTTTTTGATAAAGACGTGAGAATAATCGCTTCAGTCGATCAGCTAGTATGATTCAATGTAACCAAGTTTTTTCCCTCTTATTTCCCTAATTTTTTATTTGTTTTGCATAATATCTTCCATCTATCTTAGTCGATTACACGCTGCGGTGTTTATTAAATTTTAAGGATTTCTGATGCGAAAGGCAGCGTTTATGTCAAAACTGATCGCATTTCTTACATCACTGATTACAGTTACTGTTTTAAATCATTTGTAAATGCTATGCAAAAGAGAAAGATGTTTAAAGTTCCAATGTTACAACTTTAGAACCGAGAAGTTAACTGGGTGAAGCAAACTTTCGCAGAGACTTCTGGGACCGTAGCCTGCGTGGCAGACGTTCGAAAGGGAAGGTGAAGGGAATTAGAGCGCGAGACCACGCGCGAGGGAGGAGGGAACGGGTTTTCTTTCCTCCCTCCTCGCGCGCTCCCTCGCGTTTCTCTCGCGCCTAAAACTCCGTTTCCCATCCCTTTTCAAACGCCTCCCACGCAGGCTACTGAGGCTGTTACTAACAACAGGGGAAAAAAATAGCGCAGCGCGCTAATGACGTCAAAGTGACTAATTTGCAATTTTTGTCTGAGTTTGGCCATTTTTCTTATTTTAATGACTAGAGTCAGACAAAAGTATGGAATTCGCTAATGTTAATTTCCTTTTGTTTGTCTGAGTTTCGGGTCTATAAATAGTAACTGCGCGCAGCGCTATTGGCTATTAGTAAAATCCAACTAGTGGTCTATTATCAATGCTGCGTTCTGATTGGTTGAGCTACTACTAGCCTATATGTTATACCCCACTAGTAGCGAAAAGAGCCGGCTTTGAAAACCAAACCAATGGCGGGTGAATTGCGTTTTGCTAGCTAAAGTTGTTTTGTCTCGATATTTTTGACTAACTAGTTGGATTTTCGGCTCCTGACTAAAACAATTATTCCTCTCGCTCTCATGGCCTCTGAGTCAACAGCCCATTCAGCCTTGCGCCTCATGGGCTATTGACTCAGAGGTCATTCGGGCTCGAGGAATAATTGTTCAATAGCAGACCGGCGCGTTCCCATTAACGATCGCAGAAACAATAGCGGGCCAGGAGCGGGCGCATTGCGGCTTCAGGTCCCTTTTCGCTTCTAAAGCGGCGAATGCCCCCTGCCGCATTCCAAGATGAGAAAGACCCTTGGGAACGAGGTTGGCCGCATTCTTTCATCTGCGGCGTTTATTCGAGGAACGCAGTTATTAGTATTTTTTTTTATCTACGGCGTATTTATGAGGGCGGCGTTTAATTGAGAAAATACCGTAGCCGTCTGGTGTCTTTTCCTACTCGAACGTTGCGTAAATACGTTGTAAAGTAAACGTTAGTTTCAGTCTGCTCAGGGAAAAGGGATAATGCTGATCGAGGAGGGTGTTCTCGGTCGAGGAGGGCGGATAACAACCTCCGAGATATGCACAATTCTTCTTATCATACATAAGCTGAATTCAGGTGGCTCGACTGGATTTTTTTAGGGGGATACCTCCCAAGTTTGAGCATTAACTACGTCGGCATGAGTAAAGATATGGAAAAACTTGCAGGGAATATTTCTTGACAATTGATCTCGAGATTGTCGAATTTATAAAAAAATTTATCGAGCGGTTTTTGGAAAAATGCGAAATTTTTAGGCCTGGACCTGATTACCTCCAAAAACTGTATCAAAAGCAGCTGAATCAAGTTAATAAAATTCTTCTTACTCGCGATCGCCCAGAGCAATTCCCCTCTTTTTTTTGTATGCAGTTTTCAATGGAATCAAACCACTGTAAGATGAAGCCGCATTCCCAAAGCTTATCATTTTCTTAAAATATTAGCGAATTGTGCGGCTAGCATGCTATTTCACTGTTTTTATGCTTCTTAAAACTGCATTTCAAAATATTTCGAAAACGCTCTCATAGAATTTCTTCAAACTTTGCCATAATGGAGGCAATTATGACAGATACATACTCCCTTAAGTGATTTCTTCAAAAAACTCCTGGTACAGAGAAACACAAAGATAAATGAGAAACGTAATGGCGTCATTACGTTGCCATGGCGACTCCGATTGCAATAAAACCCAGATCATAAGAAATTTTCATCTTTATGTAATACAGTTGTGGTAACTTTTTTTCCATATCTTTACTCTTGCCGACGTAGTTAATGCTCAAACTTGGGAGGTATCAAGCCCAAAAAATCCAGTCGAGCCACCTTCAATAATTGTGTTGCATTATGATTTTCTTGTCTTTTTGCTCATTTTGATAATTACAGACCTCAATGACAGATTTACCTACCGGCAGAAGTATTCTGCAGAAAGCCGAATACAGAACGCCGAATGACTCTGAGTTTAGTGATTAAGGTTAGGAAACTGATCGAGTCCGGTTCCATTTAGTGCAATTCAACTGCGAAAACAGACCTGAAACTTAATTCACTAAGTTTCCTAATCCTAAGCACTAAACTTCAGAGCTATTCGGTGTTCTGCGTTCGTCGAAAACCAAATGCAGAACGCCGAATGACTCTGAAGTTTATTGATTAGGTTAGATTTAGGAAACTGGGCGAATCAGGTTCTATTTAGATTTCATGGCCGCAGCATATATTTGTAGACCTTAAATCTCCGCAAAAGCCGAATATGCATGAGGACGTGACATGCCGAAACATCCAACTTCCGCTGTGAAACCTCTGAGAACCTTTCTTTCATTCGATGATTATAATCTTTTGAAGTCGCTAGCCTCTCCTTTTTTTAATTTTATGACAGCCTGTTATTTTCCTTGTTTACATGTTACTTAGTTTCTTAGTGGGAAGAGAAAAATGCCGGGCTCAGTAGATTCTCTATCGACAGTTGTTGTATTGTGTGAATGAAACCCTCAGTATGTTAGGTACACAACAGTAAATTTCAATTAAATTCGATTTCATTCCTGTTGAACATCTCGGAGTCAGGCTCGCAGTCTTAATTAGATGGGTTCAAATAATCGTATTATTGATAAGAATAAGCAGGAATTTGTGACAAATCACTTCAACTGCATATTTTTGGACCAGAAGAAGGCCACACTCTTCTAAATCATTTGTGTCCACCACTGGTTTTTACAATGCGTCAAAACGAGTGGTTTTTATCGTTTATACTACTACATGAGAAATTTCTGCAATTTGATTGGGTCAGAGCAGTGGTATTTCAGCTTAATTTGAAATACCTAAATGTGAAAATTACAAAACTTTTGCAGGTAGTAGTATAAACAAATAATAGCATGGGTTGTACGTGATATTTAGCATAAATACCACTCGTGATATTGCCTAACGGCTCGTGAAATTACCAATAACAATTTTGAAATATTACTCGAGGTATTTATGCCAAATATCACTACAAATCATGCTATAAATAACCTATACAAACCGACAAGTTGTAATTTACACTTCGATTTCTTAGTACTGTAATTTTGTGTCGCGAATTTCAGTTACAGAATATTTACTCTGGAGTAATTACAAATTTTTGCGGGAAAAATGTTTGAGGTAATTTTTATTTGCCGGAACCTATTTTTGCGGATCGCTCGAAAAATCGCAAAAATCGCAAAAATTAGAATCCGAAAAATTTCGTTCTACACGGTGTAAACATCTCCGCAGGCCCCCATAAAGAGAAAAACGGATGAATCTCCAGGGAAACACCACATGACTAATATTAAACTGATGCATTAATCATTTCAGCCGAACCTTTTTCTCCGACATTTAGAGCTCCTGATAATTATTCATTGGTTCCTTATCCAGCTGTTTTTAAACATCTTGCGATATGAAGATGCTATTTGCAGCAGTCCTGATGTCCAGTGTGTCTGTAGGTAGGTCCAATCCCAGACAGTTACTCCGTCCGTCGGTAATACAATGTCCTATTCAGGACTTCCTTCACCTGGACGATCATATTCAACCTAATTATGAAACAGTAACTCCTGAGTTCAAACCTTTCACAAAATAAGTGTATTATTACAAATTGGGCAACTACAAAAATTACAGCATGCGGGGCCAAATTGTAAGGATTTCACAGAAGTGGCTCGCAGCTCATGACGAATGTTAAAAAAACGACAAAGACAAATATTTAACTATATAAAGTGTTAGATAATACGGTGCATGGCTCAGTGGCTCGTCAGTCGAGGTTACTGATTCTCGAAGACCGAGAAAGTTCAATATTTTAGTGACTCTCTATTTGGGACTGCCGAGTCACCGAGCCACTTGCTGGTTTATGTAGCCATTTTATCTCACTGACGAGCAACCCTGTTACTCGAAAGTACAACAATTATATAATTCTAAAAGAGTCTCCCTTTACTCTGTAGTTATGCAAATAGCTTTTGGATCAGTTTTGTAAAGCCAGTAATTTGTATCTATATCAGAGCTGATCGATTCCATCTACTCTGATCATTTTTGTTGTTTTTTAGACTGGTACCCTCCCGATACCAGAGACTTTTTATGTGCGGTTTCCGGTTTCTGTCAAGTCAACTTCGTTATAACGAAGGGCCATTGGGTTGTCGAAATATTTTCGCTACATCGAGGCTTTCGTTATTAGTTCTTTTCCATGTAATTTGCTATTACTGGGGCGAAGAATTCCGCGTTTGTTATACCGAGGACATCGTTGTGATAGGTTCGTCATATCGAGGTTCCATCTAGGTTTTCGAGGCGGCGGTCTTTCTGCGAGTTAAACGTTCAGTTTTTTTTTTTTATAGCCATGTTGAATTCGAGTTTCGAATATTGGCACACTTTTTCCGATACTTCCCCTTTGTTGTAACTACATATTCTAACAATGTTGCCTGTAACTTTTATTCTGCTCTCGCGCTTTTGTTTTGGTCGAACTTTTCGGGAACGCTGACTGAATAGGAGCGAGCAACTTGTTTCAAATGCAAGTTTGCTGGCTAGATCTGGTGCTAATGAATTCGGTAACAAAGGCTTTAGCGGCGACAGACCGTTATATTGTTCTATTCATATTGGGTTGTTTTATTGTGTTAATGTTAAACACTCTGGTCTCAAAGTTAAAGCAAGACAAAGTTCAAGAGGTTTTTTAATGATGCTTGTTCCCCAGAAACGACAAACACGTAAAGTTCTACTTCTTCGACTTGAAAATAGTACGAACAAAGCTCGATCTCATGGTTTGCTTTCTTGAAACTAAATTCGTGACTGATGGTAGGACAAGGTGTTACTAGCTTTGATTAGACTGTAAAAATTACCCTTGGGAATTATATATCTAACTTACCGCAAACAAAAGCTGCCCGCTCCGGCACTATGCCGAATAGCTTTTGCACCGCCACGAAAATCATACCGGATGGCGGCGCGATTTCTGTCACGGAACACCGAGGCTGCGCCGCGCCGATCTCGAAAAAGGAACTTTGGTGTAGTGTGAGTACCTACCGTATTTATTCGAATAAGCGCCCAACCTCGAATTAGCGCCTACCTCGAATAAGCGCCCATCCTAAAAGCAGAAAAAGTTAATAAGCGCCCACCCTCGAATAAGCGCCCACCCCCTACTCCTCCCAATCAAACTCAAATAAGCGCTCACGCCAACCCACCCACTTGATTGAATAAATTCTAATAAGAGACTTCCCCGAGGACGGAGTATTTTACAGAAACCTTGCTTTGTTACTTCTTCGCGTTTTGTTATAAGCATTTATTGTTTTGTTACAAAATAAACATACTTCACTTGCTGAAATGGTGAAAATTTAATAAGCGCCCAGCCTCGAATAAGCGCCCACCTTGAATAAGCGCCCACTCTCAAGGTCCAAAAATTTAATAAGCGCCCAGGGCGGTTAATCGAATAAATACGGTATTCGGCCCGTCGCGGAAGTAAACAGGCAGCAGCGAGGGCTGGAACCCACTGTGACGGAGGTGAATATTTAGGAGTGAGGACTGGAATTTAGTGCATCAAACCCTCTCGACCAACCGCGCCGGCAGGATGCCCGATTACGCTGCCCTGGGTAGTTGCTGTTCATACGGTACCACACCACTAAAAGCTATCAGATATTAAGTGAACACGGCCTCAGTATGTCTTTTTTGTAGCACTTGCAAT